>CAIGQV010017386.1:33137989-33151068 GCA_903798115.1 Danio jaintianensis
GTATATGCGAGTGTGTGTGCATGTAGCGGGTTTATGTGCGTGTGTATTTGCGTATATGCATGCATCAAGTTTATATGTATATGCGAGTGTGTGTGCATGTAGCGGGTTTATGTGCGTGTGTATTTGCGTATATGCATGCATCAAGTTTATATGTATACGCAAGTTTCATATATTTTGTACATCCAATAGCATAGGTGTATATGCGAGTAATGTATAAGTGTATATGCACGTGTTTTATGTATGTGTTAATAAGCGAAGTTTAATTTATTGATTTATTTAAATCCTACAGCGCCTCATCGCTATTGACCAATCGGCAGAAAAAGGGGCGTCTCATGCACGCCCACATGTTGAATTCCCGTTTTTTGATCAAACCAATAAACGAATAAATACACAGTTTTTTGACTCATTATTTCGTTTTTGTTTTGTGTTTGTTTTAATTCTCCGTTTTGAGTTAAAAACAGGATAACTTTTGTGTTTTTTGTGCCTACAGAATAAACTGAAAAAACTAAATATTGACTGTTTTTCTGGTGTTTTGTTTTCCAGAATAAAGGGAATAATCGAATGAACGGATCATACACGGACCTACATTGTACTTCAAATCCCACCAAAATAATTTATGCTATATTCAACAATTATTTAGGAAAAGCCTTCTTTGTACAATGTTAATTACACGAAATAACGAAAGTATCTAAATGGCAAAAACGAAAAGCAATGTAACTGTTGGAGCAACAAAACATCACTTAGAAGTAAAACATTTATATTTGACAATCCACTTAATCTAATCTACTGACAATATTTAACATTTACATATATGCATTTAACAGAAGATTTACGTTTATCGTTACGTTTACGCAATCGAAGCGTTGGGAGTTCTATATGGTCTACATTTTTGTTCACAGTACATATGTGCAAATTTTACTTAAAGATTTGATCATTTCAGATTTGTATATTAAGACTTGTATGCGATCTTTAGCGTTAACGTGATTAAACGAACATTTAAGCATTGGATACTAACCATTTAAGGCGATCCTCGCAGTGGTCATGCAGCAGTTCGGTTTGCATGATGCAGTAACTCACAATAGTTTCGCTTTTGCTCTGCTAGTGAAAGAATCGCACTGACTGTGGGCGTTTGCTTAAACTGCTGGAAAAAAACACTGGGTGGAGAGCTGACGCAGACAATAAAAACTGTTTCATGAAATCGACGTTAAAATGTCTAAAGACATGAAAAAATTCACTCCATTCGACAAAGGCATCAAGCTGGTGACAAAACCAAGCGACATCGGTAAGTTTTACACATCTGTAACTATTTATAATCATATGTATTGTGTGGGCAAGCGGATTTAGTCACATACATATCCAGTTCAGACTTCCTCATATTATAAAGCACCAGCTTTTACTCTGGTGGGCAGGTAGCTAATCTATGTCGACATGTTAAAAGTGCTGCTTAATGACCGACTTGTTCGTCAAACGAGGAAATGGGTCGAATTTGCGAATTACCAACCTGCATTTTCTAAAATAACCATTATTAAAGTAGTATTAACCATTAACGTTGGTCAATATTTTTGTTCAACGTCAATAAATTACAGTGTTAGACAGCCTGTTTCCATGGTTTTATATCATGATATGCAATACTTTAATGCAAAAAAAAAAAGTGAAAGTGAAATGTGCAAGTCCGAAATAACATCATGTTGTTAAAAGAAAACCTGAAAATATAGTAGATTTCAAAAAAAAAATTCTCCACCTAACCTACTGACTATTTTATGAATTAATTAATATTTATTTATTTCAGTTTTATTTGACAGGGACATTTAAAAAATATGTGCCAGAATTAGCCAAAAGGCATTTTTTTTTGTCTGCAGTCCCTGAACTGATGTTAGAATAGTCACCCTTAAAACATAACATGATTAATCAATATATAATAAACATAATAATACATATAAATAACCAAAACTGAAGATGTAATTTTTAGTGTGGAATTCAAAGAGTTTTGTAACCATTTCAGATGAATATGATGATGATCCAGGTGTTTTAAGGGCTCAGCTGTCTTGTGGTCATGTAATAGATCCAGAAACACTGACCGATTGTTGCAAAGCTCAACTGAATGACGTGAGTAAATCTGTGCAAAAATTACTTGTGTTGTTATTAATATAACAGTAATGCTATGAAAACTATGATCTCTTGTGTTTAATTCCAGGGAAAGACTGAATTCAGATGTCCATTGTGTAAAAAGAAATGGCCATATGAAGAAGTGCGAAAACTGGCCAAACTCACAATTGATGAGCAGCTGAGCTTTGAGGAACAGCTCGGGACAAACACTGCTAAGAAAATAGTCGACTTCAGAGATGTATGTGCATTTCTGTTTTGTCATTTGATAATAGTTCTGAAAAGCAATGACTTTTACATTTTTGGTCTCCCATCATGTTGCGTGTTTTGCTTCTACCAAATGCAGTATGTCGTAATAGTGGAGTTAGTGTAATGACAGAGTGACACTCATGTTTTCGTCTGTGTTTTCTCTCCTCATATTCAGTGTCCAGGCTGTGGCACCTTCATTGAGAGGTCAGACGTCTCCAATCTGTGTGTGGAGTGCTCTGTTTGCACAATGAACACCGGACGCATCTATGAGTTCTGCTGGCGGTGTGAGAGAGAGTGGAGAGGGCCTCGACCTCGCGCTGATCGGTGTGGAAATGTGGGATGTAAAAGGTCTGATCAGGAACTGCTGAGAGACTGCCCGATGGTCACTCTCAGATCAGTTGTTTATAGGGGAACTAATGATCGTGTGCAGTGTCCAGCCATTCGTGCCTGTCCATCCTGTGGTGTGTTAATTGAGCATAATGAGGGATGTAAAATAATGTCATGCCGTGAATGTAAGATGCATTTTTGCTTTGTTTGTTTAAAATCTGCACATGAATGCTTACAGTCATCTACACATTTCATCCTGTGCACAGCAGGTCTTGCACCAAGACAAACAGATATTGTATTATAAGAATGTGAAACAAAGTGGATAGCATTTACACTGCAACTGTTTTACAGTAGGACTACACAGACTCCTCTTAAATAATAAAGTCTCCATTTATATATTGGTATTTTTAACATTCCCCTTTATTTCCTAAATATGTACATTTATAATCTACAAGTTATTTATTATAAGAGCAACAATGTTTATAAAACAATACCAAATGTCCTTGTTTTTGACAGTTGACAGTAGATTCGTTTCTTAGATTATAACAGGTATGCTTGGAAGTGTTCAGAATTGTCAACAAATGAGAAGGCTGGCATGGGATATGAGTGAAGGATATTCAAAATCAAATTATTACATATTTTGGTAACACTGTACAGTAACAACACGTGATTAATGATGTATTAATATGTAAACTAAACATTACTTTATTATGAATTAAGGCATGCACTAATCATCAACTAACTTTAAACTACAACATGATTCACAAGAGCTCGTGTTAATAACGGCTAACTTAATTGTTAGTAATTACATGTTGTTAATTAATGTATTAATTTCATTTAAGTTTAAGCTAAATGCAAGCAACGTGAACTCATGAGCTGTTGATGTATAATTATGTCATGACTTTACTTAAAGGGGCACATCACCGTGAACTCATCCTTAACCACTCATGTGCAACTCCTGTGTTTAAACTGTTGATGTTGACAGAACACTTTTCTATTGTTATTCAGTTTAAACGCATTAGACGGGCGTGCATAAGGAGCTAATGAGTAGTTAAGAATGGGTTAATAATGATGTGCCTCTCCAAGTAAAGTCACGATTTAATCATACATTAAAATATGAGTTTATGATGCTTAAATGAAGCATAAACTAATTAATATATTAATTAACAAACAAGCATAAACTAACAAGTAATGAAGGTAGCCGTTATTAACACATGAGCTCTTGTGACTCGTTGTAGTTAATGTTAGTTGATGATTAGTGCATGCATTAACTCATCATTAGTTCAAAAGAAAGTAATGTTTATTTGACATATTAACAGATCATTATTCATGTACTGTCATTGTAAAGTGTTACCCATATTTCTCTCTTGTATATATATATATTTTTTTGCTTTTCATTACGTATGTATAGATGCATACATAACTGCATAATACACGTACTTTAAATGAATGCATAAATACAAAGTAACTTTCATTGAAAAATATTTTTTTTGAAATAATGTTAACTAAGAACAATTTTAAGAATAAATGTAAGCGATTTAAAGCAACAGCATTTTAGACAGACTAAAGTAGTTCTTCAAAGGTGCTCTGATTAAGTTTTACAACTTTGAAAACAATTTTAACATTGAAAGTGATTTTTGAAAAAGGAATATATAAAAATACACGTGCACTCTTTTTCTTTTCACCTTTTCTTTTCAACCTTCAGCTCAGTAAAGCCTTAAGGACTCACAAGAATTAAGGATAACGATTTCTAAAATGTTCTAAAGCGGTATGCTTTTCCTTTATTGATTGGTTCAATGGCGGTGGTTTCCGACAACAAGATGACTTTTTTCCAGGATTAAAAGAAAACGATAAAGTGAACGCCCATATTAGTAAACTGGTTAAGTGAAAGCGAAAGCCGTTCAGTTATTATTATCCTTTCCTTCTTTTTTTATCGCGTGACATTTCAGTCATAAATCCAACCTGAACAACACAAGGATGGCTTTTGAGGTCCGCATCAGGATTAATAAAAATACGGTTAATGTATTTTCCGTGGCGTCATCGAGCGAAGAATTTGAAAACTTCACCATTGGAGAACTGAAGACAAAAATCTTAAAAAAAAATACTTTTCCCGGAGTAAAAGGTAGGTTGACTTTGTGGAAGCTCTCACCATATTGTCATCGTAAAAGGAAAATTGCTTACTTTATCTAATTAATGTAACTTATGACATTTAGTGAAAAATCTTGTTTTACTTTTTCTTATTGTCAGATCCAAATAGATTGAGAGTAATTTTTGGTCAGAATGAGCTCGAAGACAATCAGACCTTTATATCTTGTGATATTGAACATCTGTCTTTGCTGATCATTGTGCTCCAGGTTCCTGGTGGAGAAGGTATGACATTTATTTTGCCCCTTTGGTATCAGATTATAAAACTAATTTGATTACGTGTAGCCCACTGGCCCTGTTTTCAGCTATAATTAGGTTTCTGGTAATCCAAAGCGTTTAATTCTATATACAAGTAAGTTTATAAGTGAGGTGTTCTTTCTTTCAGTTTTATGTTGGTACTATAAACAACAATGAAACAGTTGTTTTATAATCATCATCATCATTAGAGCTAATGCAGCAGATCAAGCTGTTACCTGACAGTTTTTTGTGCAGTTTTCCTTTATATTAATTATTTTGGATTTCCTAAAGAAGTCTATCAAATCCACTCTAATGTTTTGCTTTTTTAAAATTATTTTAGTTTTGTTAGAGTCCTGAAGATGTCCTGTAGATGGAGCCATGGCAGCACTCACACAGCAGCAAATTATACAACTTTGGTTCTGTCTCAAACTGATATTCTTTCTCTTTCATTTTTGATTTCAATTTGATTTTGTCCATTAAAAAAATAAAAGATAAGAAAATACTCTCAGAAAGTTGGGTTCTTTTAACTCATAATGTAGGCATGGATTCATGTTTCATCTCCTGTAACTGTAAAAGAAAATGTGAAGATGCTTGTATTAATTTGTGTGTTAAAATTTTTGTGATGAATAATTTTTTTTTTTTTTTTTACAATTTGTCATACCTCAAATCTAATAAGATTAAAAAAATGAACTTGTTTTATAAAGGTATGCTGAATTACAGTACACCACAAACATTAAAGATTAATTTTTTGAGAATTAAAATCCTATAATATATCTGTCATCTTAATTGTTTCATAACTTAAATAGTTTCTTTTCATTGGACTGTTCTAAGTCTATGATTTCTAATCATTATAGCTATTTCTGTACAGATAAAATATCCGTTGATGTTATGTGGTGGGGGTGTCAGAGATAGAATGAAAGAAAAAATGTCTTAAATTGTATTAACAAGTTTATTTAATTACATATCCATGGTGTTTAACAGAATGTTTATAAAGTAAAATGAATTGAACAGGTTTAAAGACAAGTGTATTTCTTCAACTGTGTTAACTGAATCAGGAAGAGAACATTCATTCATTCATGCATTCATTCATTGTCTTTCGGCTTAGTTATTTATAAGGTCGCCACAGCGGAATGAACCACCAACTATTCCAGCATATGGTATATGCAGCAGATACCCATCCAGCCGCAAGGAAGAGAACACCTAAATGCATATTTTTTGTAGCTTAAGTAGTTGGGCATGTGTATTTAGGTTTGAGTCCAAGGGTATGCATGAACTTGCCCTCTCAATATAAATAAACCTGTCACTACCTCACTGCAATTAAAGCTCATATTGTGGGCATATTTAAAACCAGAGTTGAATGACAGGAATACTGTAAATCTGTCTAGCATAACTTGCAGTTTAAAACTTAAAAAATAACATAATAATAATAATAATAATAAATAAAAAATTTTTATTTCTGGGTTGTTCATTAACAGGCATTAGTGCAATAGTAGAGTGTAGTCAAAGTATGCTGGAATTTCTCAGAATAGATACGAAACAGACCTGGAGATAAAGTTTTTTCCTTTAATGTTTTGTTGTTAATGACATCAGCTGGACTTGAAGAACTTGTAATATATCTAATAAACTTCTTCTAATAAATCTTCTCCAAAATGTATAAATCACAGTACAGTGGTAGGTTTTTCTCTTTTCCTTCTTACTGTTTCATTAATTTGCCTTATTTTATTACACTTGGTGTGATGTTGTTGTTGGTTTATGATAATTTGGCCCTATATCCAGAGTCTATTCTAGAATCTATTCTACACAATCCAGATATTTTTGTTGTGTGGTGGATAAAGGTGGGGCTAAACAGGTCTTTAAAGCAAGAACCTGTCAGTTTTCAGCTCAGTCTTCTCTATTAAACTTTGCAGAGACCAAAATAACACTTTTTTTCATCGCTCAGAAATGAAATCAATAAATAATTACTATTCATTCTAGATTAAATAATTAGTAATTCGCATTTTAGGCAATTAGGAACATCGAATAGGACTTTCAAAAATTCATCCTGTCTGCATTTTAACTATATTTTCTAAAAATGACTAAAACATATGTAATTAAAACATAATTAAAATGTACAATGTACTACATTAATAGAAAGTCGTTAATAAAATATTTTTCAAAAACAGTCTTAATAGTGTTTTTGCTGTAGTGACTGTTGGGTCTGATACATATGGAAGCCTGTTCCCGCCACTGAATAATAAAAAATAAAATAAATAAAATAAAAAATAGTATAAAGTCAGAATAAAAAATTATTCTGGTTCGAACCTCGGCTGGGTCAGTTGGTGTTTCTGTGTGGAGTTTGCATGTTCTCCCCGTGTTGGCGTGGGTTTCCTCCGGGTGCTCCGGTTTCCCCCACAGTCCAAACACATGCGCTATAGGGGAATTGATGAACTAAACTGGCCGTAGTGTATGTGTGTGAGAGAATGAGTGTGTATGGATGTTTCCCAGTGGATGGGTTGCGGCTGGAAGGGCATCCGCTGTGTAAAACATATGCTGGAATAGTTGGCGGTTCATTCTGCTGTGGCGACCCCAGATTAATAAAGAGACTGAGCCGAAAAGAAAATGAATGAATGAATGAATGAATGAAGTTATAAAGTCAGAATAATTTTTTTTATTTTGTTAAAGTCAGAATTAAAAAAAAATAATTTAATAAAATAAAATAAAATTATAAAGTCAGAATAAAAAAAATTGTATAAAAAAATTTATAAAGTCAGAATAAAAAAATTATTTAATAAAATAAAAAAATTATAAAGTCAGAATTGACTATAATTTTTTTTTAAATTAAATTAGTTTTTTATTCTGACTTTATAATTTTTATTTTTTATTCTGACTTTATAATTTTTATTTTTTTAAATTTGTTTTTATTCTGACTTTATAATTTTTTTATTGTTAAATATTTTTTTTATTAAATATTTTTATTTTTTATTCTGACTTTATAAATGTTTTTTTTATACAGTGGTGGGAACGGGCTTCCATAGATACATTAATAAATTAATTACATTAATTATTAAAAGTATTTGCACTCTTACTCATTGTATTAACGTAATCGCCGAATGTCCTATTGGTTCATTTTTTATTTATTTATTATTATTATTTTTTTATTGCATAACAAGAACAATAGCATAAAAAAATTGAGGAATACAAACCTTACTTTTTTTTCCACATCAAAGGAACAAATCAATAGAGAATAAAAAAATAAAAAAAATTACAGGGGATATATAAATTACAAAAAATGTGCATAGGAAACTGATTCCAAAATTGCATACATCCTTATAGCTTTTTTATTTTTAATGTCTTTTAGGGTTTCGATATAATGCTTAAGATCAATTTTAAACAAATAAATGTTAGGTTTATCATTGGACCATTTTTGTTTGTGTATATGGTACTTCCCATATATAATCATTAAATTAATAAACAAATTTTGCTCCAAAGTTTTATTATTATTATTATTGTATATCAAAAAATATCTGTACAAGAAAAACTGAATTTTTAATTTTGTAAGTTTAAATATAAGATATTCAACATCAAACCAAAACATTTGGGTATATGTGCGTTCAAAAAACAGGTGTTTTATCGATTCCTCCTCTAATTCACAAAAAGTGCACGCGGATTCCATGTCTCTAAAGAATTTTTTAACAATTTGTTTCACTGGATAAATTAAATGAATTAGTTTATATGTCACTTCTTTAACTTTATTAGTGAGACAGTATTTCCTAGGTAAGTTCCAAACTTTTTTACACTCAATCTGCATAAATAAGGAATTCCAAAAAGGTTTGCATTTAGGCAACAATGTGGTTCTGCATAACTTTTTAATGTAAAAGTTATTAAATTTATTGTCTATAATTTTCACACCATTGATAGTCCTATTGGTTCATGCTTGAAGGTATTACAGTATTGCTGACGTCATACGTTGTTAGGCGCTTTACTTCTCTACATTTTACTGTTGTTGATGCAGAAGTGTTCCCGTTCAGAATCAGAGTTAGAAAGAGCTTTATTGAATAAACACTGCTCAGCGATTTGCTTTGTCTTTATAATTGAGTGATGGTGATCTATGCACTCAAACTCAACACAGTCTCACATTAGCAATAATAAGAATAAAATAAAATACATATAAATTTGACATGCAAGCCAGGCATTTCAGTGTTTATATCGGATGCTTAAGTTAATACAATGCGAGGCTAACCAAACGAAAATGAAAGTAAAATATATAATTAAACAATAATTCACTGTATTAAGTTAAAGTCATAGATATCCCTATATAGTCATAGGCGTTTTAAACGCTATAAAAGCCTTAAGGTACTTTGTGAGTTCTTTCAGCAATAAACAACACGTGTCACGTGAGTTTCAGTAAATCTGTGGGGGAAAACGTACTGATAACGAGGAAGTGCAGGAAACAGACGCATTAAAATGTCTGAAGGCGTGAAGAAATTCACTCCGTACGACAAAGGCATTAAACTTGTGTCAAAACCAAACGACATCGGTAAGTACGGCCGCCATTTAGGTTTATTTAGATGATAGGCTGTTGATAAGACGGGCAGACACTTTTGTTGCTTGAAAGTTTAGAGCATAATGTTAACTTTACTTGGGACTCAGGGTATCGACTAAATCAGCAATTGATTTAATGACCTATACACTAATGATTGAATCATATTTATTATCCATATACTATTCCTTATTATTATTATAGTTTCTCCTAAAGTTTTTTCTCCATTTCCTTCATATTTTAGGGTTGTTAGACATTCTGGATTGCTTACTGTAAAATGTACAGGATTTTTAGGGTAGGCATAGTTTGACCATTCACTTGGTAAAGCTGCTTTGTGTACATTTAAATAAATTAACTGACTAGTTTGGACAAAACGTGTTGTAAATAAGTTGTAAAAAAATTCTACACGATTCTGAACAGTTAGCCTAAGTTGTGAATACTTGGTTTAGAGTGTGACTTATATGATGAATGTAGCAAATTTCAGTGAAATTTACAATGTTTTGTCATTTTCAGACCCATTTGGTGATGATGATCCAGGTGTTTTAAGAGCAGTGTTGTCCTGCGGTCACGTCACTGATCCAGAAGCACTGACTACCTGCTGCAGGGCTCAACTTAAAGATGTGAGTCAATCTATGCAAAATCCATCTGTTATATTTGTATGTGAAAATAATTATGATTATGAACTCTGTTGTGTCATTTCAGGGAAAGACTGAATTCACTTGCCCAGAGTGTAAGAACAAATGGCCATATGATGAAGTGCGAAAACTGGGCAAACTGACAGTTGAAGAGCAGAAGAGCTTTGAGGAAACCCTTGGGATAAACACTGCTAAGAAGATAGTTGACTTCAGAGAAGTATGTGCATTTCTGTCTTGATGAAGTAAAACGAGAGAACTGAAGTTAGAGATGGACAATTTATCATGAGCAGATTTTTCAACATCTGTTTTGTCTCCTCATATTCAGTGTCCTGGTTGTGGCACCCTCATTGAGAGGATGGATGTTTCCAATCTCCGTGTGGAGTGCACTGTTTGCACAGAGAATAAAGATGAAACCTATGAATTCTGCTGGAACTGTATGGGAGAGTGGAAGGAATCTGCAACCCGTGCTAATGGGTGTGGAAATAAGGGATGTACCACTGACCAGAAACAGCTGAAAGACTGTCCAATGATCACTTTAACATACTTTGGACACAGTATTGTTCAGTGTCCAAAAATCCGTGCATGCACAACTTGTGGTGTGTTGATTGAACACACAACTGAAGGATGCAATAACATGGAATGTCCTCAATGTCACAAAGAGTTTTGCTTTATTTGTTTAAAATCTGGCCATGACTATGACGATTGTCAGCCATGCAAATTAGCACCAAGGCAAATAAAATGTGACTGAGTGACTGCATTAGAAACATGACTTTCATTGTTTTATATATTATTTTATTATGTAAGAAAATGTCTATGGCATGTTTATCTATTTGAAAATAAAAAGTGTATAGATTACATATTTGATTTTCTGGGGCTTTCAAGATTTAGTAAAGGAAAATTAACACACAGCATTGTCACACTAGTCCTGTCACCTTCTAAACAATGACAGAATAACATCAAAAGTAAACTTAATGTCAACATGGTTTACATTGTGTTCATCATTCTGTTTGATATTATTAAAATACTTTCTACATTTTAATGTTTAACTTTCTTTATTTTGCTTTCTATTCAACACATAAATAAAAGAATAAAGCACAGTGATTTATGACCATGCTGCTGGTACAATGGAATAAATGATTATGTGCAGACAAATCCACAAATAGCCTACAACTTCATGTCATGAAATTCAATTTTTTTTCAAAAAATTACAATTATTAAAACGTATTTATAGTTATTTAAAATGTTTTGAATAGTTCTGTGAATTAACCACATTAGGTATACTTAAAAGCCGATGTAAAGAATAAAAGTGAAGATAGAAGAACCTGAATTAGGCTTGCACTGTTTATTTGGTCAATTAAAAAAATCATCTTGGTGAAAAACTGCAAACGAGTCTGAATGTCAAAGAAAGCCTTACATTAGCTGAAGTTAAATTAAACGTCAATATGATCAATTTTAAAAGAAGGTCATGTAAATTTATTCTCCAAAGCCACTCAATTTCATCTGCTGCACAAGCGCCATGCACAAACTGATCACATTATTATTATTATTATTATTATTATTATTACTTGAGCAATGTTTCTTCAAATATATTTTTTAAATGCAATAACAACTTAACAATTACAATGTATATAAAATAAATATAAATATTTATATAAATATCAAAATATAAATATTGTACAAAATAGTGTACAAACCATTCAGATTACTTTTTACAATAAGGGAAATATGGATTACATTTAAAATAGTACATTTAAAAGGGTACAGAAAGAAAGAAACGAGAGAGATTTTTTTTTTTTTAGAAGTTTTAACTGCTTTCTTATTACTGGAGGTTGAAATTGTTTTTAAGTACAGTTCTAATTCTTGTTTAAAAATCATGAAATGGGGTTTACATTTAGTATATTTCCATTTATGTATCTGATCTTATGTAAACTGATCTCATTCTGGATTTGAAACCCTCGGGAAGCACCTAAAGTTTCAGACTCTCTTCAGCTCCTCCTGCAGGCAGCATATTGAAGTGAAACACACTTCTTGATCTCTGATGAGTAAAAGACAACAGGAAGTCTGAGAGGCTGACCGTGGTTAAAATATCCAAAACCATGAAGAAATTCACTTCATTCGACAAGGGCATCAAACTGGTATCAAAACCAAACGACCTGGGTAAGTTTGCGGAGCTTTTTTTTATGCAGTTTTCCAAAAGAGCAACAGGAATATTTTATTATTGCTGCAGCTGTTGCTGCTGCTGTGTGTGTGTGTGTGTGTGTGTGTGTGTGTGTGTGTGTGTGTGTGTGTGTGTGTGATTTATCTAGCTTTAACCGCAAAAACTGTCACATGTCCATTACCGACAAACTTTGAATTTGCTTCCTCAGTGACCATAGCATCTTAAGACAGTTAAGTCATGTATGCTTAAATGCAATTAGTATTTCCCTGAGAAGTATATTTCTGAAAAGTGCATAACTAATCAAATCAAATCACTTTTATTGTCACATCATCAGCAGCACGTGTGCTATGAGTGAAAGGCTTAGGTGCTGGCTCCAGACAGTACAAAATACAGATAAAATACAAAGACAGTGCAAAATGCAGACAGTGCAAAATACAGACAGTGCAAGTACAACGACAATGTAAAGTTGACAGCGATATGTACAATGAATAGGTGTCCACATAGTTGTAGGGAGTACAAGCCCAGGTAGACTAGTAGATTGGACGTACAGTTTGAATTATTCACCCTCCTGTTTAATTCCTTTTTATTTTCCCCCAATTTCTATTAAAGATTTTCAGCTCATTTCTAATCATAATAGTTTTAATAACTCATCTCTAATAACTGATGTCTTTTCTCTTCACCATGATGACAGCACATAATATTAGAC
>CAIGQV010017386.1:33151468-33164965 GCA_903798115.1 Danio jaintianensis
AAGAAATTCACAGGAGGGCGAATAATTCTGACTTCACCTGTATATTTTATTTTAAGTTGAAAAGTATTCAAAGCACAATTTTAGAGTTTTAGTGTAATGTTTTAAAGGGGTAGTCCAGAGTGTATTTTTAAGGCTTGGTTGTGTTTATAAGATGCAATGCAATGTGTGCTCATGCTTCATTTGTAGAAAATCACAATTTTTTCACATATCTGACTTTGATTATATACAGCTACTCAGCTAACATGAACACCACTGTCATATTTCCTAGTTCCTCCGAAAGCCCGCCCTCAAGAGGCTCTGATTGCTCAGCTAACATAATGTGCTGTGATTCACAGATTGGCTCCACGTCACCAGTAAAGCGTCACGCCTCTAGCACGCGCTGTGCCTCTGCTGTGTAAATACTGTCTGTCAGAGCAGCTGTTAGCCGTATCAGTTTGAGCCTGAATCAGACAGAAAATGAAAAGGACACAGCTGAACCTCACGCCTGCTCTCTACTATAACATCTGACAAGTGTCTTTCATATATATTGGGGTTATAAGCATGTGTGAGTAATATGAAACATTCACATATCTTTTGTGAGTTCATTATCTGAGATGTAGAACGCAGGGAAAGGGGCCGCATTGAGAGACACTGTAGCGCTGCTGAGAATTGTGGCTGTTTACAGCGGTTTCACTGATAAATATGAGTCTGTAGCTAAACTGTTAGCGATGCCAAACAGCATTTCCTGTTGTTTACATCCTTGTTTACGTCCTCGCTACAACACACCGTTAATGCTAGAAACTGTGCATGTCATAGATCAGTTTTGACAAATAAAAACACACAGGTTGTGGCTCACAATCCACAGCTTCGTCTATTATGGTTGGAGCTGCTCCTCCTCTGAGGAGTTCAGCCGAATCCAGCACTGAACTGGGAGAGATTCTGGAAGTTCCCCTTTGTCAAATGCTAGAGCTATATCTGTTTTATAATTCTCTGGAACATAATTAAATTAAACTGTAAGCACTTCTCTCTTTGTGTCGTGTGCTTTAAAAGCCCAAATACAGAAACAGAATGAGCTCTGTGGAAATAGCAGCGTTTGGACGCCATTTTAGCTTTCTCTGCTATAACATTACAGTGCCTCTGGCCACACCCCTTCGCTGCACGGGATGTGTGCGTGGTGAATGAGCGTAACCTGAAGCGTTTGAGATCTCACTTGCCCGGATGCATTTTTTTGTAGTCCCCAAACTTTGTTGGCTGTAGGATTTGCTAAGCTAACTCTGTAGAAGCCAATGTCTGCCTTTGCATTGAACTTTGAGCGTCTCACAGTTAGAGATGTTGTTTATGTTCACACAGCTACATTACACATCAACTACAGTTTAAAATATGATAGTATATCGTAGTGGACCACCACTTTAAATAAAATTTGCTAAAATGTACAAGCTTTATAAATGTTTCAGACCCATTTGATGATGATCCAGGTGTTTTAAGAGCAGTGTTGTCCTGCGGTCACGTCACTGATCCAGAATCACTGACTGCCTGCTGCAGGGCTCAGATAAAAGACGTGAGTGTATTTCAATTGTATCTACAAATTAATGTATAAATATATAGGTATTATAAAAACAAACATTACGATACCCACTGATATGACAGCTTTTTGTGATTTCTGGTTTTAATTTCAGGGAAAGACTGAATTCAGATGCCCAGTGTGTGAGAACAAATGGTCATACGATGAAGTGAGAAAACTGGCCAAACTCACAGATGAGGAGAAATTAAGTTTTGAGGACAAGGTTGGGAGGAACACTGTTAAGAACTTGGTGGACTACAGAAGTGTAAGAACATTCTGACTCATAACTGAAATATGAACGTGAATTAATTCGTTTAATTATTAACTGTAAACCTATTCATGTTATGAACCGAAATATTAAGAAGTACACAATTTAATCTGTATAAATGACAAAGTTATTTAAGCTTTCACATAATTCAGAGTTAGACATGCAATTGACAGAAATGAGAAATTCCTCACTTACAAGAGAGAACAAAACCAATTACATTTTTCTTCATCAATTTGGATCAGCTTTGGAATTTCCCCCATCCTTACGAAACATTAGGTTCTTGTTCTCATTCAGCCTTTTATGTAAGCAGACTGCACATGTTAGCACATGCAAAGGAATACATATTTGTGTACAATTAATCAGCAACTAAATGCATTCACTGATGATTCTCAACACTGTTTATCAAATTCTGGGCCTGCATCTCTGCTTTTCTCCTCATATTCAATGTCCTAGTTGTGGAACTTTTGTTGAAAGGTCAGACGTCTCCAATCTCTGCGTGACTTGCTCTGTTTGCAAACAGAAGACTGGGAAAACCTATCTGTTCTGCTGGAAGTGCATGAGAGAGTGGAAAGGGCCTGGACCTCATGCTGATCGGTGTGGAAATGTGGGATGTACCGATTATCAGAAACTGCTGAAAGACTGTCCAATGATCACTTTAAAATCAGTACAAAATGTGCAGTGTCCAGCGATTCGTGCATGTACTTCCTGTGGCATCTTGATTGAACACAATAACAAGGGGTATAAAATCATTGAATGCCATGGATGTAATAACCGGTTTTGCTTTATCTGTTTAAAACATGCTGACGAGTGTGTAAAAACAGCTACCCATTACATTTTATGTACAGCTGGTGTTGCACCAAGACAAGTTCATTGAACATACTGTGTAACATATTTCCCTCAAATTTGCATGCTCATCCGTTTGCAAATAAACCTGTAAATTTTTGAGAGCTGAATTCAGGATGTTATGCATTTTCCTTCACTGAATCTTCTTTGCAGAAGCCAATATGTTGAGATTATTCATTCATTCATTCAAACTTTATTACAGACTCAAAGTCCAAATAAAAACAAAAAACATATTCCATAACATAAGAAACCAAACAATTTACAAAATACAGCAATACCAATGTTCAACAGCTCTGATTGATAGCATGTACTACTGACCTCTATGTTTGATAAACCCACAATGATCTTATTGTTAGAAGAATTCATTCAGGAGATAAATTTATCCATAAAATTTCATAACAGTGCTTTAAAAGGGATCACTCCTGCACTGTACCATCATTATAAGCAACTTGAAGCTAGATACTCTATAGTTAGGCCACAGGTGAGCGGTGTAAAGTGTAGTACAGTATGCTACTTTGAACAATGATACTTTCACCTTATCTATACAGAAGCTACATTCGCATCAAAGTATGTTTGCCTGTATATACATCATAAGACGTTGCCTTTCAATATCATCATCATCATCAGTCAAGTGCTCAGTAATAAAATGACCAAGATATTTTACTTTTGTACACACTGTAACTCTTATTGGACAGCCTAAAAACTGGAAATGTATACTTCTGTCCTCTTTAGTTCTGCAGATCATAACCACACTCTTAGCAGGATTATAGAAAATATCATACACAGAGCACATATCTAAAAGCTGCTGAAGTCCAGCACTACTAGGTCTAAATACCACAAGATCATCTGCATATATAATATGATTAACTAAAATATTACCTATTACACACCCGGTTTCACAATCATTTAGATAAATCATCCATTTACAGATTAAACAGAATTCTTGGATAAAATCCCTCCTTGTCTCACACCATTACCAACCCCAAAAGGGGCAGAGACTTTATTGCCTCATTTTACTCTTAACATCTGGTAAGCATTATTCCAATTCTTTGAATCAATCAATCAATCAATTGCCTCTTATGTATAAGCCTGAATTTTTTAAAATCATTTTTAACACGTGGTTGTTGCGAATAGTGTGCATACACTTTATATAAAACATATACATAAAATACATAAACATTACCTTTTTAAATGATTGTTATTTAACAGAATTTTCACTTAATGCAACTCAAAATCAGTTTTATTAAACTTCAGAATAGAAATCAAGTCTGAAATTTTGGTCTTTATGTAAAATAAGCAGGCTAAAGCACTATTGTAAACAAAGATGAAAATCACTCTTGGATGGCCTACAGTAAGTAACACAACACACTACTGATGCCAGTATAATAAAAATAATAAAATATTACAAGAGTACTTCATATCTCCAGGTATATATAAAACTATTAGGTAGAGTTGTCACGTTACTGATGCTATGAGGTGTTAGTGCTTCTGTCCCTGTTATCTGTTCATCTTTTACCTTTTTTCTGTCAATATTCATTAATATGGGATTGTTATTAATTCAAATTCTAATTATTATTATTAATTATTATTATTATGCAGAACTAATAATTTCATCAAGGGCGATGTGGTGGTGCAGTGGTTAGCACTGTGGCCTCACAGCAAGAAGGCCACTGGTTCGAGTCCCGGCTGGGTCAGTTGGTGTTTCTGTGTGGAGTTTGCATGTTCTCCCCGTGTTGGCGTGGGTTTACTCCGGGTGCTCCGGTTTCCCCCACAGTCCAAAGACATGCGCTATAGGGGAACTGATGAACTACATTGGCCGTAGTGTATGAGTCTGTGTGTGTGTGTGTGTGTGTGTGTGTGTGAGAGAATGAGTGTGTATGGGTGTTTTCCAGTACTGGGTTGCAGCTGGAACCCAGCATCCGCTGTGTAAAACATATGCTGGAATAGTTGGCGGTTCATCCCGCTGTGGCGACCCCAGATTAATAAAGGGACTAAGCCGAAAAGAAAATGAATGAATGAATGAATGCCATGATGAGCTCATAAATGACCAGCAGATGGAGCCATTGATCAGCTAAACGCAACATAACCAGCAAAACTATCATATTTGCTGCTTAATTTTGGTTAAATTTTATGGAAACTCACTCTGTATGAATAATTTTGGGCTTGACTATGAGGGTGCGAATTATACATTGACTATCAGGGGGGTCAGCTATTTTCAGTAGCTTGTGTAATAAATATGCGTGCTTCAGTGAACCAAATTCATACATTTATTTCAGTTAGCCTACAGCTAATTGGTTAATCAAACTTAAGTTTTCAGTGTTTTGAGTGATAATGAGTTGATTCTGACCTATACTGTTACCTCTTATTTCAACAGACACAGGGCTCTTACACCTTTTCCATAGTCAAATTTAAGAAATTTTCAGTACTTTCCAGTTGCATTTTAAACTGTTTCAGCACTTTAAAGCTGTGGTAAATTACATATTTGCATGCACATATTTCTCATCAAATTATATATAAGATGCTATTTGTTATAATATTCTATGGTATAGCACAGCACAGCATATAGTATAATATTCTAAGTAAAATATTTTAAAGAGCTGACCCCCTTCACATGTTGTTTTGACGTCCTTCAGGGGGGATCAAGAGTTAATTAGGGGGGTCAGACCATCCCCCCCCACCCCCCCCCCCTAATTCACACCCCGTTGACTATATATATATATATACTTGATGTATGTACAGTGGAAGTCAGAATTATTCGCCCTCCTGTTCAAATTTAATTCTTATATTTTTACCAAAGTTCGGTTTAACGGAGAGATTTATTTCAACACATTTTTAAGCATAATAGATTTTTTTTCTAATAACTGATTTCTTTTATCTTTGCCATGTTGACAGTATAACAGCGTGGTGGCGCAGTGGGTAGTGCTGTCGCCTCACAGCAAGAAGGTCGCTGGTTTGAGTCCCGGCTGGGTCAGTTGGTGTTTCTGTGTGGAGTTTGCATGTTCTCCCCGTGTTGGCGTGGGTTTCCTCCGGGTGCTCTGGTTTCCCCCACAGTCCAAACACATGCGCTATAGGGGAATTGATGAACTAAATTGTCCGTAGTGTATGAGTGTGTGTGTGAATGAGAGTGTATGGATGTTTCCCAGTGATGGGTTGCAGCTGGAAGGGCATCCGCTGTGTAAAACATATGCTGGATAAGTTGGGGTTCATCCCGCTGTGGCGACCCCAGATTAATAAAGGGACTAAGCCGAAAAGAAAATGAATGAAGGAAAGTTGACATATGTTTTACCATAAAAACATGATTTATCTGTTAAATGTATTCTTCTAAAACGTCCCAGCATACAACTTGATGAGCAATCCTGGTGATGTTAAAGAGAGGAACGAAGAGAAAAAAAGCAGAAGAAAATGTGGCTGAATCCACCAGTTCATCTGCTTCATCTCTGCAACCAGACCCAGATCTGCAGTTTCTGCTGAGTTTTCTGAAGAGAATGGATCTCAGATGCAGAGAACAGGCTAAACTCAGAATGCACCAGCTTGTGTTTGATGCAGAGTTTAATGGTGAGTTTATTATTGTGTTTCTTATTTCTGATGTATTTGCTGGTAAATGTAACTCATCTTTAAGTTTATTTCATCAACAGATTACTGCATTCATTCTCTATACCAGAGTACGTGAGCGAAGCAAAAGCAATGAGAGGAGTGGAGTGGCATGATTCTGGCCGGAACAAGGAGCAGGTTTTTTGAAAATCGAAGTGTGGGCTCTCACTCTGGCACTGCTCCATCATAAACACAACAGATACAGTTTTGAATCATTTGATATATTCAACTAACAAACCAACCAAGCCTTTTGCATTCTGAGAATTACCATTATTAATAACCTAGATTTACGAATCAAAGAATATAGCCTTTACTGAAGAATAAGCTGAAACCTATGCAATGCATAATGATCCTTGCTTAATGGTCACTGCTAGCTAAGCTGAGGTGTTCATTTTATATATAAACTATAAATATAAAACATTTAAGTAATTTTAAGTAATACAAGATGTAAAAAAACATTATACTATAACTATTAAATATTAGCATGTATTTTCTTTATTTACTCTAAATCACACACAACCCTTTACAATAAGACTGTAACATTAGTTAAAAACAATCTTGGTTAATGTTCATTTCAGCATATTTAAAATGAAAAGTTGCACATGTCAGTATTTAAAGCATCGTGGACTGACCTTCAGCATTAAGTCATGTTAACTTCCAGCATCCTTCATGTACCCAACAGACTCTCCAGGCTCCAGAACTCCCCATCAAGGACATTGCAGAAGAAATACCACAGAAGTACCTCCTCTTATGTAGAAGTATTAGACTGGATCAAAAGAGCTGAATATTTTAAGCATTAGGATTTTTCTAGAGGGTCGGCCATAAAAAGCAACTGAGCTTTGCAATTTTTCTTTCCCACTTAAAGCCAGTGTGATGCATCTAGATCCAATTTACATCACATTACTTCATTAATGCCAGCACTGTAAAAAGCTGCTGTAAAAAACAGCCATATTTTACAGGAAAATACTTTTTTTCTCCACTAAAACGATAATATTGTGTAAAAAGAACATTACATTCTGGCTAATGATGATGTTTTCAAGAAATCTAAATGGCAGAAAACTAAATAGCTTGTTTGCACATGACATTATTGTTGGTATGCGAAATTCAGATGGAGGGTAGGCAGTGATTCTCCTATGTAGGAATCTCTAGCAGAACTAGTGCTGATTATAGTCGAAAGCTTAAAATATGGTTGGATAGGACATACAATGCAGACTTCAGCTACACAGATAGGCTGGAAACATTTTTCATCTTTTCCTGAGAAGTGAAATAGATAAGTTTGTGTGGACGGCCTCATCATCAGCTGCAATCAACAGTGCTGTCATTTGCTAAACGGATGACTCAAAACATGAGGATAGGTATAAGTTCTAATTGCACTTATAGAAAACTATGGGTAATATTTACAGAGGGATGTACTATGAACATAATATACAAGTCATATTAACTAGAATCAGAGATTTACAAACAGATGAACCGTACTGTATAAGTTGCTATTAATAATCATGTATATGCGAATATATATGAACATAATATACAGATTTTATATGTGCAGTGGATATGTACATTTACAAATGGGTATGTGCATTGTAGTGCAATGTTTATGTGCTATATTAAGTGTGAAATATGAAATAGTGCAATGGTTATTGGGGAGAGTGAGTTATGGGGGAGAGTGTAGTGGTGTATGGGGTGGTCAGAAGAGTTAGTGGGGGGTAGAATTCAATAGAGAGACAGCTAAATGCTGAATTTAATCTTTACTTTCTGTTATATATTCATAGATGCATTATTGTTTTGTTCAAGATTCCACTGTTTGCTTGTGTTTGTAAATTATGTGTTAGCAAAACAATTTGTAACATTTTATATGTATTTAAAGATGCAAACTTCCCATCTTAAAGACTATAGCTGCAGTCAAAATTTCCCTAGTATGCATAATGCAGATCTTGCTTCTGTCTGCTTCTGTCTGAAAACAGTATGCAATTTGTATTTCCCTGGGGAGTGCACAAATTGATAGGGAAGTGCATGGCTGATACTGAAAGCTTGTCGGACAAATAGACAAATAGGACTGCGAAGGGTCAGTTGTCTAAACAGGACGCATCACTTTTGCCAAGCAGCAGAAGGTTTTATGTGGCGCTGCATGAAGTCGAGCAAGTCATTTGTGACAGACAGCATCTGAGCTGTGCAGTGAAAAGAGATGGCAATTGCATCAATTCCTCACAGAAATAGTTTGTGCTGCCTCAGAAGACTTATCAGAAGAATATCTGTTAATTTTGAATAAATTGCAATTATAGTTGTATCTGTTTGTTATATATCATGTGTTTTATTTTGACAAATGATTAAAGATTGCATGAACCAGAAGTTGCTTGTTTTATTTGTACATGATTTATTTATTTTTAGTAAGCACTATAGCATTGTTTTCAACTCTCAAAGCTTTAAAACCTTTCCCAGGAAAATCTTTTTTCAAGCAGAAAGTGTTTGTGATAATGCCAGTGTTTAGAAACATATTGATGTGTAGAGCACCAGTTAAACAAGCTCACTAATGGTATTTATTTAAATAATCATACACAGAAATATAACAGATTAGCCTGTTTATTAACCCATGGTAGATGATTAACAATCTACTATTTTATATACTCACATCTGTCTTTATTTTGTAATTTTTCTCAAGAAAAAGTCTCAAAGATCTCCAAAATGTTTACACATAAAAATTACTATCTATTTGTCTATAAAAAATGTTAAAATTCAGCCAGTTTAGACAAGCCTTTTATGATCTCTTACTAAACTTTACTACTGCTCAAACTCAGCTGATGAAGATATTAAGGAATAATTAATTTAACACTCATGCTAGCAGAGTTTTTTTCTTCTGGAAAGAAAGGTGTCAAATTTCAATTAATAATTATTACTTTCATCATGTTATTCAACATCAATTATTACTAATCATGAACAGAAAGCTTTATACAGCAAAAGAATCAGATTTTTTAGTTAGAATGTTGAGAGTTTTGACCTTTTATCAACATGTTTTCTTTCAGTAAAAATGAAAGTATGCAATGAACTTGTTTGTCCTGTTCTTTTGGGATTTTTCACTGGAAATGTTTTTGTGTCTGTCAGCTTCAGTGATGGAACAAACATCACTACTTGCTATACACTTTTTATACACATAAACACTTATTTAACAACATATTTTACATGCTAATTTGCACATAACAGCTGCCATATAACGTTGTATATAGTAATATTCCTGTACATACAATTGTCAATTTGTATATTTGCATTCGATATTTACTTTTATATTTTAAATATATTTATTATCTGTTGTTTGTCCTGTCTCTGTCATTCTGTTGCACTGTAGAAGCTCTGTCACCAAAACAAATTCCTCGTATGTGTGAACATACCTGGCAATAAAGCTCTTTCTGATTCTGATTCTTATTCTGATTCAGTGAAGACTCAATCATCAGCATCAGGGTGGAAACAGATAAGATGCTTTTTACATGAAAAAGGGTTTTCATTTCTTAAGAAGACGTGGTTCAGTTCTAATAGTGAATGTGAAGAAATAGGTGAAAATCACTAGAGTATTTAAATGTATGATGTGTGTTTACTGAGTAAAAGTTGAATAAATTGCCAAAATTAACAGAAAATGATAGTGTTTTGTTACTAAAATTCTCTCAAAGTAAATGAATCAAACTTGGTATATTTTGATGAGAATGTTAACTTGTGTGATTTTCTTGCATGAGACTGACATTTCAACACTTCTACATCCTTTATGTCTGAGCTAACTGTGATTCTTAGATTAAGGTTGAGTTCATTTTAATGTTATCAGAAATGAGGACATATGAGCTGTTTTTCTTAAGTCCTGAAATCTTCTGTGATAATATATTGTTCAAATGTTTATGGGCTTATTTTGAGATTCATGTGTGTGTTTTGGCTGGCATGTTTGTCTTTGTTTTCAGATCAGTGACTTTCTTTAATGTCTGGGGACAGAGACAGTCAAAGCCATTTAACATGATTAAATATGCAGTAATTTATAAGATATTAATCACCTTAGTGTTGGATCTGTTTGTAATACTTGCTTTTATTGACATACTTTTGTTTTTAAAAATAACCCCCCCCCCCCCCCACACACACACACACATCTGTTTAGTTTTATGTTGATCATCAGTGCATGAATAATGATTTTGTTTTGATAAACTTCAGCCCTTTTTAGAAAGGTAACACTTTATAGTAACTTTCATTAATTAATCATTAACAAACATGATGTTGTGTTTAAAAGAGCATCAATTACTGTTCAATTAGCTACAAATTTAAATGAATGTGATTGTGAATGTTCACCAATGAATTAAAAATGAAAATGTTCAATAGCAATTCACAGAACATTAGTTAATATTATTAATGCATAATGCTATTGAATGTTCAAATAATTCTCGATCATCAATTTTTATCTACAAATTACTTTTATTTTGAAAATTATGCAGAAATTATACTCTGATTAACAGGTTCATTCATTCATTTATTTTCCTTCGGCTTAGTCCCTTATTTATCAGGGGTCGCCACAGCGGAATGAACCACCAACTATTCCAGCATATGTTTTACACATCCCCCACAAACACATGCGCTATAGGGGAATTGATGAACTGTATATGAGTGTATGAGTGTGTGCGTGTGAATGAGTGTGTATGGGTGTCTCCCAGTACTGGGTTGCAGCTGGAAGGGTATCTGCTGCATAAAACATATGATGGATGAGTTGGTGGTTCATTCCGCTGTGGCGACCCCTGATTAATAAAGTGACTAAGCTGAAGGAAAATGAATGAATAAATGAATATCATTTTAAGTGTACTAATTTTGGACCATTATCATAAATTGTTTTATTAGATGAGCTCCAGATGTGGCTTCAGTACTGTCTAATCTAATGTATATGCATAATTATATATATTGTAAAGCTTCCTTTAGAAAATATTTATTTAAATGAGAGATTTGTGAGGGGTGAACTCATATATTAGTCTGTTCTTATGTTATAAGGCTAGTCCAAATGAATAATTCAGATATTTGACTCTTTCTCTTCCTCTACCTGCTCCTCATCGGCTGAGACTAACACAGCCTTCAGAAACAGCTCAAGAAAATGCTTTTGCCAGCAAACATGGTATCATTTTTTCACAAGTTTGTGACTTAAAAAGAAATAATAATAACAACAGAATAGATTTTCCAAATGTTGTGAGATCCAATTATATTTATCTGCTTTTGTTTTGCATTTTCTCCAACCAAGTAACCAAGTTTCCACTGTACACCAGCAGTTTGTGACGATTTCCAACTCATGATTTCTGTCAGATGAGCTCTGCAGGATCAGTGTGTGAGTCTGTCCAGCAGATGGCGGTCTTCAACTTTATTAGTTCAGATAAAACTCAGTTTGTACTGATACTGGCTTCAGTCAGACATGAAGGTAAATCAGCAGCAAACATTGAGAGCTTGAGTAAATCTGACTGTGAGAACTTGTGATAATAATATTTGTATGTGTATGTTGAAATGTTCACTCTCAGCTCAGATGTGTAAAGCTGAATCTCTGGATGTGCACACGCGTGATTTGAACTCAAAGTTGCAGATTATTAGTCAGTAATTCACAAATACACAATGACAGACACAGATGTGTAGGGCAAATGTACCAGAGCACTTCATTTATTTTTGCCATTGTACATACTCAAAACTTGTTAATAACAATTTTCATTGTTCAAAACCTCTTTCAATGCTTGCAAAACTTCTTGGCTTTTCTGTCTATCCTGATCAAGAGGAAAATTGTTTTTATTTAATTAATTTACTGACATTTTTATCTAAATTTGACATTCATAAATGTCATAAATGTGCTAAATTTGCTAATAAGAAGCAGAGACTCTACTCACTATAATGTATTTATTGAATTATTACATTTGTATATTTGTATTTTGTTTATACTTGTATGCATGTATATTTTTATTGCAAAATGTTATATGCTGTTCTTTAAATAATAATAATAATAATAATAATAATAATAATAATAATAATAATAATAACAACATGAGCATATTAATGAATGGGAGCTGTTTGATTGGCTGATGACTGACCAATGAATAACACCAGCAGCAAACGTGACTTGGGTGCAAAAGAATAATTATTATGAATATGATTATTATTTAGTTTTTTTTAAATATTTTTGTTAAATATAATTAATTCTACGGAAATGTATTTATACCATAAAACAGCAGCAAAGTGTGTTTATTGGCTAGCGCCAGCCAATGAGATGGGACGTTTTTGTACTTCAGTACACAGGCATCGAGCAATCCGAGGGTGTTTGATTTTAATAATCATCTATACGTTCAGTACTGCCAGATAAGCTGTGTTTAACTGGTTCTGTAGTTTATATGAGTAAAGTAACGCTTATATTTGAGTATTCACGATGGAAGAGCTGAAGATACAAGTGTTTTGTTTCTTGTAACCCATTATATTCCATAAATACTAAAACAAACAAATAGAAATTAAAATATGGCAGTTTTTATATAGAATTGACTGACTGATTGATTGATCGATTGATCGATTGATTGATTGATTGGTGGAATAAACCTCTTCCTCCACACATTAGCATGTTTAATGCAGCTGTGTTTGTGGGTGTGTGTTGAGTGGTTGTCAGATCTCGGGTGTCCCGTGTTTCTGTCTGGCTGATTGTAGAGACTCAGGAGTGTGTGTGTGTGACAGTCGTTAAACTGAAGCTGTCATCTATAATTAATAAGACAAGTTTTAGCATCTGGAGGATACACACACACACACACACACACACACACACACACACAGAGAACTTTTTTTACACTAATAAAATACCTCATTCTGTCTGATTTATGAAAAATGTCCCCATAAGGTCAAAATTGACTGGTATTGCTATACTTGTGGAGACATTTGGTGCCTACAATGTAAAGAATACAAGGCACACACACACATACTCTGCAAAATTATAGATATTTAAATAGTTTGTATGAATCTCTACTGTGGGTGACATGGTGGCTCAGTGGTGTCGCTCTGTGGCCTCACAGCAAGAAGGTCGCTGGTTTGAGTCCCGGCTGGGTCAGTTGGTGTTTCTGTGTGGAGTTTGCATGTTCTCCCCGTGTTGGCGTGGGTTTCCTCCGGGTGCTCCGGTTTCCTGCACAGTCCAAACACATGCGCTATAGGGGAATTGATGAACTCAATTGGCTGTAGTGTATGACTGTGTGTGTGTGTGTGTGTGTGTGTGTGTGTGTGTGTGTGTGTGTGT
>CAIGQV010017386.1:33245297-33259889 GCA_903798115.1 Danio jaintianensis
ACATGTTTTTTGACATATTTTTGTGTTTTTAAACATGTATTTTGACATGTTTTTGATGCAAAAAAAAGTTGACATGTTTTTTGATGGGTTTTTAAATATTTTCAGACTTTTTGTTTTTTGTATGCACATTTTTTTAACATGTTTTTTCATATTTTGATATGTTTTTTGATATTTTTGACATGTTTTTATGTTTTTTGATATTTTTGACGTTGTTTTTTAAATATTTTTTGATATTCTTTAAAATGTTTTATGTGTTTTTAACATGTATTTTGACATGTTTTTGTTGCAATTTTAAATATTTTTCGACGTTTTTGTGTTTTTTGTGTGGTCTGTCATTTTTTTATATTTTTTACTTTTTTAATGTTTTTTTTACATTTTTGGCATGTTTTTTTTGATGTTTTATTGACGTTTTTGGCGTGTTTCTTTACATGTTTTTTTATTTACTATTTAATTTGTTTTTTTTACATGTTTGTTTTTTTGTACAAATTTCTGACATGTTTTTTAATGTAATTTTGACTAAGCTACCTGCTAGTAATAATCAGTTAGAATCAATAATAAGTTTTTCTGTTTGTAAAATACCTCAATCATCCGCTATTCCTCTTCTCCAGCTGTATAGACAGGACTGCAGGACTCTGGGAACGGTGGTGAAGATGCTGATCTCCAAAGATCCAGCCCTGCAACAGAAGCTCCAGACCGCCATGACAGAAATCCTGCTGGATATCAGGAGGAAAACCCTGGAAAAACTCAGTCTGTTCATCTCTGAGGTGAATGCATCGGCTAAACCATAATCTACAATCACGATATACGACTATACAGAAGCAGCGTTTGTGAAGTTCACAGTGTTTTCTGTAGCTACGTTTAGTTGTTCATATCTCAGTCTATAATGTTGTGTTTTTGCATGATACACTTTTGTATTAAAGTCATTAAGAAGTTGTGTTATGAGCTAAAAGTGCTGTTTATCCTAGTTTTATCACAATTACACTGCAAAAAATGCATGTTTTAGTCTTGTTTCTAGTGCAAATATCTATAAATTCATAAATCAAGAAGCATTTTCTAGACAAGCAAAACATAGTCTTGTTTTCAGAAATAATGAGTCAAAATTAAGCAAGTTTTTCCCTAAAAGAAGCAAAATAATGTTATTTCAAAGCGATTATTTTGATGTTTTAATGAAAAGCAAGACAATATTTATTACTTGTCTAGAAAATGCTTCTTGATTTCAGAATTTTTAGATATTTGCACTAGAAAAAAGACAAAAACTCTAAGAAATGAGCATTTTTGGTAGTGTATACACTGAATTAATGTGAATTTAACATCTAAAACCTACATTAAAAACCAATGTTATGCAATGCTGACATCAATTTACACACACTAACACAGAAATAGAAACACAAGCTACATAAACAGCCCATAAATACGTGTATTAATGTAGATTACAGAATTAAAGCAAACCCATAATGTGCATAAATTCATCCATATCTCACTTTTATTATTAGCCTTATGTTCCAGTTAGCATTAACACTGTTTGACCCATCAATAAAATAACACTGGATAATAATATGCAACGTACAATAGTGGCAAAGCTGACCCTGGCATGTGTTTATTGATTTATTTTTAAAACCCTGATTAACAAAAGCATATTCGCTGCAAAATTATTCCTGTAGTACATGTTTGGTTCAGTAACACTCTTTAAAAAACATCTTTTGTAACTCAGGGATATAAAAATATTAGCATTTTACAGTATATACACATTCACTTTCGCAAAACAAAGTTAAATTATCAATCCATTAGTCTCTAAAAGCGGCAGCTTTATAAATATTATATTCTTCTGGATCTTTCAAAGACTATAATCACTTATTATATGCATTATTAAAGCATCGTTAAGAAATCAGAAATCGCTGCATGGGAAGACTAGCAAAATCAATCATAGATATTTACACTAGATATCGCATACAGGCCCTAAGCATGCGTCAATACCGCCGCCATATTTGTACAGTGCTCCCAGAACAAAAGTCATTCAACTGCACTAAGTCAAGACCAAAGTTAATCTGAATTTGCTGGACTTTTGCACTTTTTTGACAGGGAGGGAGGATAATACATTTCCATGCACACAAACAATGGGTAATGCCCGTGCGATCACTTATCCATCGATGTAGAAAAGTGATGTAAAACTATCATTTTCATACTGATAACATACTGATCATAGATATATGTGTATATATCTATGGCTCCAGATGGCCAGTCCACCACTGCACCTTGGTCCCACATTCATTTCAAAGGAGCGCTAGCCTGTACCAAGATGGCGGCTCTATTGACACATTCCTTCCAATAGACAACAATAGCGTAGACGACATCTAGTGTATATATCTATGAAAACCACTGCAATCGAGATTTAGCACACTGAAGCCACGCCCACATCAGGGTAGGAAAAACAATCCAATCCACTCCATTGACTTTCTATTGCGGGAACATACTTTAATGTCATTTATAACTTATTATAAACAAGAGAACTATTCCCGAAAGCTGCTGTATGACATGTTTAGCAACCAAAGCCTTTTTAACTGTGACCATCCTGCCACTGGGGCGTTTAAGTTTACATGACTTTTTTGCAGTAATCTAATCATGACCAACTGTATATCATTGGAAAGGTCTGAGTCTTTTGAATACCAAATTTTTATTTTGGTTACTTAGGAAGAGTAATAGATTAAAACCCAATTACTGTCACTTTACTACCTGTGGGAGTGTTTACGGTTACATTTTAAACCCTAATATTGTAGTATAAACATAAATCAATCATGACAAACTATATATCATTTGAAAGCTTTTAATGTCTAGTTTGCATATCTAGTGACTGATTTTTGATAGACATTACTGAGCGACAGTTATTTATTCATTTGCAACAAGAATGCTCAGAGTTGTAAAGAACTACTTTGCTACAGCAATCCCCATATAAACATTTTGTTTAGATATTTTTTAGAGGCTAAATTCAACTTAAGTGCCACCAAACTGCTCATACTACTTTAGAATGTGGCGTCTACTTCATAAATATTGTCAAAAGTGAGAAAAAATATGGTTCATATTCCTCAAAACATTGGGGGCGCTGTTGTATGGTCACCAATGGAAACTGGTGGTCATGTCTGGTACTGCAGCCAAGCAAAATCTTGCTAAAAGCTCTTTTTTTGAGATATCAACTTTACATTTGGAATATAATTTGTTCAGATATTTAGCTCAGATTAATTTAGTCAATTTTAGGCTAAAAAATGTTTTGTAAAATATATTTTTTTGTAATATAATAACATATACATTCATTGTTTTATTATTTTCATTAACATAACTTTTATGAAAATAATAATAGTCACATAACTTTTGTTTTATTTAACTTTTTTCTTTTCACCCGACTTTTGTGTCCACATTATACACATTTTTTGAGGATCGAAAGCTAAGAAAAATATAATTCTGTTTTTTTTACTGTTCACATCAATACAAAGTCAATGGAGTGGGATAGATTGTGCACCCCCCCCCCCCCCCAAGTGGGCGTGGCCTTCAGATTATGACATCTGCTCTGTCTCGGTGCCTCATTTCAAAATAAAAGCTTTGACATTCAGATGCAGATCAACTGAATCAAACATCAATCTGTTTTATTTTGTCTTATGAAATAATACAGTTTTTGCCTTTCCGTCCTCTCTTCTGTTTGGACTTTGTCCTTGTGCCGAAAGCAGATTCATCTGAAGCGTAATACTGGTACCGAGGTTGTCTTGGTTGAGGAATCGGCTGACCCAAAAAAAAACCTTCCTCTTCTGATTCTGACGATGAGGAAGAGCACGTGGAGCACCAATCGTCTTCATAAAGACGCGTAAATCTCTCCGTACGCAAACCGTCGCCATATTGAGCACCATTTTGACCCAATCCATGCTTCCGACGATCATCTTTAAAGCAAACACGAGGCTTTTCTTCTTTTGGTGCCAAATGAAGTGCATTATCCGACCGAGACATGCGGCTTCTTCTTCTTCTGTGGTGATGCCGCGGCCGCTGATGATCTTGTTCGTCAAACCGAAACGCTCGTCTACGAGTTCGTTCGCTCATTGGCGGCTGTCGAACCTCCAGCTCATCGTATCTCCCATTATCTATGACATCATCAGAGAACTTCACCTGCTGTGTTTTGGACTGGGACTTTGATCTTCTCAGCACAGGTAAGCGCGGTGGTTTGGGGTGTACCTCAGGGCTCTGTACGCCCTGCTCCTGCTGTTCCTCCATAACTTGTGTTTGGTCCAGATCAGATGTCAGGCTCTTCATTGAGGAGTTCAGCGTTCCCATGTTACTCGTGTTCTCACAGCGATCCAGATCTGAGAACTTTTGTGAGGAGAAGAGCAAGGGCTTATCTTTAATATCACCATCAACCGAAGCACCTGAAAGGAGCACAGAAGGTCAGGTTATACACTTAGAAAAGTCTGAAGTAGAGTTTTTAATTATATGGAGTGCTACATTTTTTAGGACAAAGGTGTCCAAATTAGTTCCTGGAAGCCCACTGATTTGCTTAGTTTAGCCCAAACCCAAATTAAACACACATGAAAGAGCTAAACGGCTTCAGCCTCACTAGATCATGGCTTGATCTGGACCTGGAGATAATTCAATCCACATCCATTTCATACTTCAAGAGCACTAACTGTGTGTAATGCTGGGTTTCTCACATCAGACTGCTCTGTATTTTGCGCCATGTTATCGTTATCCTACTGTACCTCTAGTTGGGTTTTGTTGATAAAAATGGCTGGTGCTTAAATTAAGAGACACTGGTCGTTTTGCCACTTTAGCACTTGTCATTAAGGTACTAAAGTCATTAGGTGTATGTTTATTAAAACATTCTGTTATAACCAATTCAATTTTTCCAGATCTCAAATTCAAGCAATCATTGAAAATATAGATTTAACCATTGACCTTTAAATAGAGACTTTGGGAATTCCTGGCAAGAAGATTCAGGGGAATTGTGTTAGCTAAACTCTCCTGGACATTTATCTTTTATAAGAGGGACTGAAAACACAGACTAATAAAGATGATAAATTCAACAGAAGAACTTTTTTGGCACCCAAACTGCATGCTTCACTCTTTACTTACAGCACCAATTTCCCCAATTACATGCTTCAGTTTGAGTTCAAGAAAAATCACTTGTCCATCAATGCCCGAGTCTCACCTGTGATGTTGGAGAGCGCTAAAGAGTCCATGGAGTCTCTGATGTTCAGATCTGCTTCTTTAAGTTGATCAGTGATGCATTCTAGCGAGTCATTAAACCACTGTTTATTATCTTCATGTTTAAAGCTCGCTCCATGATCCAGATCCTGGAGTTTTCTGCTGCTGGCAGGCCCGGGGTGGCTCCCATACGCAGAGTCTCCTAGCCCATCCTGGGACTGAGTCCAGTACATCTCTGCCTTGTATTTCTTACTAGCCAGACTGCTATTCCCACCACTGCTAGTCTTATTTTTAATCTCAGAATTAGTCCAGATAGATAGATCAGTCCTGGCGTCCTGAAACATCCCATGTTCACCAAATTTGAGGAGGAGTTGTGTCATGTAGTCGTCATGTTCGGCCCATTCCTCATGGTCTTCTGGAGCCTCCTGATCCTCTCTATTCCTCCAGAAGTGATTATCAGCAAAGTTTAGCTGTGAAAGCCTTTTGGACAGGGTGTCATCAGCGTTTCCAGAGAGTCCTGGAAACTTATAGTTGCTTGCGGGCGAAAATAAAAGCGACTGTCGGCACTGATCTGCAGAACGACTGCTTTTTCCCATCTTCACACTGCGGCGGGACTCGCGGGATCTGCCGGACTGGAAGGCGGAATCAGAGGAGTCTGAAGCCTGCACATCCTCCCCCAAACTGCAGGCTTTGGAGCAGTAGATTCTGCCCTGTCTCGGTAGAAACGGACAGCCCAGCAGGGAGCTTTTACACTGAGCGCAGCTGAAACAAGCATCTGTGGCGTGCCAATGAAGGCCGTCGTACGTCATCTGGGCATGATCCACACCTACAGCAAAATAAACTGGAGTTATTAAAGGTTCGCTTCTTCAAGCACAAGCAGAGTGTGGTTTGTGGTAATGATGAGAGACATCAGAGAGACATCAGGATGCGGGTGCATGAAAGCCCTGAAGTAATTCAGGTTTATGTTGGAATGAAATGGAAGTAAAGATGATCTTTTTTCCCATATTGTGATGTACATTTAATTGGGTGGTGCATTAGTTTGTCCTTTGGGAACCAATTGATGGAAGATGGGCATTGCTAACAAAGTGGAAGAAAATTTACGTATGGGCGAAAGTTGGACAGGAACGAGACCGCACTGATAGCCCCGCCCTAAATGTCTGATTGACCTGCCTTAAATTACTGATAGTCCCGCCCTTAATGACTAATATCCCCACCCTATAGGACTAATATCCCCACCCTAACACATTAATAGTCCCACCCTAAATGACTGATAATCCCGCCCTAAATGACTGATAGCCCCATCCTAAATGACTGATAGTCCTGCCCTAAATGACTGATCGACCCGCCCTAAATGAATGATAGACCCACCCTAAATCACTGACAGACCTGTCCTGAAGCACTAATAGCCCCGCCCTAAATGACTGATAGCCCCGCCCTAAATGACTGATAGTCCCGCCCTAAAGGACTGATTGTCCCGCCATAAATGACTGTTAGCCCCGCCCTGAAAGACTGACAGAACCACCCTAAAGGACCGATAACCTCTCTTTAAATGACTGATCGCCCTAAATTACTAATAGCCCCGCCCTAAAGGCATTTCATGTGACCAGAAGTGAAGACTGTGAAGACTTTCAAACCTTAATGAGTTTCTTTATTCCGTTGAACACAAAAGAAGATAGTATTTGTTATGGAACTCAATGTTACAGGTTTCCAGCATTCTTCAAAATATCTTCTTTTGTGTTCAACAGAATAAAGAAACTCATAAATGTTTGCAACCACTTGAGGGAGATTAAATACACACATAAACTTCATTTATGTGTGAACTGTCCCTTTAAGCTCCTTAAGTGGACTCTCAGGTTTTTGTATTGCAACCCAAGTTTACCCAACCGTTCCCTCAAGTTTGTAACAGAGGTATTAGGAGTTCTTGAGGAGTTTGATGCTCACCAATGTGCTTTGCGCAGGCCTGGCAGTACTCAGCATACAGAGACTGGAAGCATCCACAGCAGAACGGCCGTCCGTCCTTCATGATGTAGCGCTGGCCACCCAGAATAACCTCACACTCACTGCAGGAGAAGTGCTTCATGTGCCAGTGCCGGCCTTCTGCTTCTGTGCATTCATCCGCAAAAATAATCTGACAGCACAGCGAGAGAGGGACGAATCAGCAACAGGCTTTCTTCATATCCACTGATTTCTATCTGCATTTTGGAATATCGCATAAAATGGATGTGCACATTGCATGAAGTAATAGATTCTCTCTTTTATTAGATATATTATATGAGACTTACTTTGTTGGTGAAGTTAAAAAGTTATACTTTTTTAATTTCATGCATCATTTTTAGTAATTAGGTATATAGGTGGAAGACAGCTGAATAAATAAATAAATAAATAAAAATACAATGCATATTAGGACTGTTGGGCCCCATGGCTAGAACTGCTCAGAACCCCATCACTAAACCCGCCCCTGCTACTGAGTGTGTGAGTGGGTTTTGAAGATCTACACTCACCTCATCACAGGAGGAGCAGCGGGGCTTCAGTAGCTCAGCGTGGTGTCGGCCGCAGTGCACTTTCCCATCATGATAAAAGTAAATGAGATCCACCAGGAGCTCCGAGCAGGTGGAGCAGGTGAAGCAGGCCGGATGCCAACACTGACCTGCTACTGCCGCCCGCGACACACACACCACCATCTCCCCCCCGCTGAGGCGCTCTCCACACTGCACACACAACATTTACAGTACATTACACACTATTACACCAGTATTATACACTACTCTCCTGACTGCCTGAACTGCTCCACAGTCTTAAATGTTATGGCTCTTATCCGCTTTTCTTTGTCTTTGTTAAGCTGCTTTGACACAGAATGAGAATGAAGCTCAGCTTGACTTTAATATCACAGATTGTGATGTGACTATTGCAGATTTGCACATTGTGAAATCGATGCTGAACAGATATATTGTGCAGTCGTAGTTTGATTTTTAAGATCACAAGGTTGTGTAAGCATTTGACGCATGCCATGATTTGCCAAGTACGCTGTGATCCTGGATTAACATCTATGTTGATCCTGGAGCATCATTTTTGTTGGAAAATGTATTCCATACCTGTTCTCTACCCCTAAACCCAACCATAACTGTAAGTTATTCCCAATCAGAGGGGAATAATAGTTGGATAACACTCATGTAGAAGTGCATAACCCTAACCGTAAGCCTAAATTTCACATAAACTTTAAACATATCCCTTAATTCTGATTGGCTGATTGCAATGTTGTTCCAGGATCAACATAGATGTTAATCCAGGAACATGTCTACTTGGTACTACTAAAGTCCGTGTGCATATCCACCATCGTGTGTAACCCTGTGTTTCTGTCAGTGCACTCACGTGTTTACACACAGCATGATGTACGGTGCGGGGCAGTATTTTGAGTGTTCCTCGTCCCAGCGCCTCTTTCTTTCTCTGTATGCTGAACATGTACAGCTCCTTCTTCTCCTCTTCACTCAGAGACTGGCAGTACCGCACCTGACGGACACATTTACAACACCATTACTGTCAAAATATTATACATTAACTCCCATGCTGGATCTTTTGAGCACCAGTGTTCTTGCTTACACACTAGAGGGAATAATGGCATCGCAAAAAATACTTTTCTTATTGGAGTTTTTGTCTTGTTTCTAGTCCAAATATCTACAAATCAAGAAGCATTTTCTAGACAAGCACTAAATATTGTCTTGTTTTCAGAAATAATGAGTCATAATGAAGCGAGTTTTTCCTTAAAACAATGGGGGGAGTGAAATAATCTTGTTTTCAGTTTGAAATAACACTATATTTTGCAAATAATTTTAGATTGTTTTAAGGAAAAACACTTAATTTTGACTCATTATTTCTGAAAACAAGACTATATGTTTGCTTGTCTAGAAAATGCTTGAATAAATGGTAAAACTCACCTATTTGACATGTAAAATGAGCCTATTTGCAATAAGAGTGGAGTGTTTCTTTAACACTAGAAAAGGCAGCACCTCTCGATTTAAAGGGACAGTTCACCAAAAAAATTATAATTCTGTCATCATGTACTTACCATTTACTTGTTTCAAACCTTTATCTTTCCTCTGTTGAACACTAAAGAAGATACTTTGACAAAAGCTGAAAACCTGTAACCATTGACTTATATAATATTTGTTTTTCCTACTATGGAAGTCAATGGTTACAGGTTTCCAACATTCTTCAAAATATCTTCTTTAGTGTTCAACAGATGCAAGAAACTCAAACACGTTTTGAACAAGAAAAGGGAGAATAAATAATGACAGAATTAACATTTTTGTGTGAACCATCCCTTTAATTTGGGTTACCAGTTTCTAGCAAAATATCTTTTAGTGTTTAACAGAAGAAAGAAACTCATAAAGATTTAATAGTAAATAATGGGTAAACATTTAGGGTGAACTATCCCTTTAAACAATAAAATACGTCACTCACTGAAAAACACAAGCTGTGCATTTTCTAGTGGTTGATGCCACAGATAAGAATAAAAGAGCATATTCTGTGACCAAAGCAACCTCTGGAGGCTTTCAGACCGCAGGAATCTGAATATTCTTGATACCACATGATAAAGAGCAACATAAGAGTCTCATTGTGCAAACTCCCACAGAGAGACGGGGTGACAAACATCTTTCTGTGATGCAGGAATCTAAAAACACCCACAGTTTAACCCGTGAGCTGTTGGGTCGTTTTCACCCACTCTGGGCTGATTTTGAGTCTTAATTTGGCCACAGCCTTCTCTGTGTTTCAGCAAATGGAATGATTTTTGCTGACAAATCTTATTTTGACATATATTTTGGGAAAATTGCGACACGGTGGCTCAGTGGTTAGCACTGTCGCCTCACAGCAAGAAGGTCGCTGGTTCAAGTCCTGGCTGGGTCAGTTCTTGCATGTTCTCCCCGTGTTGGCGTGGGTTTCCTCCGGGTGCTCCGGTTTCCCCCACAGTCCAAACACATGCGCTATAGGGGAATTGATGAACTAAATTGGCCGTAGTGTATGAGTGTGTGTGTGAGAATGAGTGTGTGTGGGTGTTTCCCAGTACTGAGTTGCAGCTGGAGCGGCCTCTGCTGTGTAAAACATATGCTGGAATAGTTAGCGGTTCATTCCGCTGTGGCGACCCCTGATTAATAAAGGGAATAGGTCGAAGGAAAATGAATGAATGAATGATATCAATGCTGAACTGATATACTGTGCAGTGGTATTGAGTGTGTTGTGAAATGTGATGTGTGGGTTTTCTGGACTGCTGGAGAAACAGGGCAGTGTGTGATGAGATCTGATGAAGATCCGCTTTTCTTTCCTTCTCTGTGTGTTTCAGTAAACTCACTTCATTATCGTGAGGAGGCAGCTGGTACAGGAGCTGTTTAATGCGCTGTTTCTCTCCGGGGCTGTTCACATACGGGACTTTATCCTCCGGGAGACACGAGAAATACAGCGCAACCTGAAGATGGAGAGAGATCAGTCATTAAAGGCAGTACATATACAAAAAGAGGATTTTGGATTTTGCTCACAACATCTCACTGCAAAACTTTCTTAGTTAGAGTTTTTGTCTTGTTTCTAATCTAAATATCTGCAAACTCTTAAATCAAGAAGCATTTTCTAGACAAGCAAAACATATAGTCTCGTTTTCAGAAATAATGAGTCAAAATGAAGTGAGTTTTTCCTTAAAACAAGCAAAATACTCTGAATTAATCTAGTTTTTCCTTTTGACTTTGCTTAAATAAATCTAATATTGCCACTAATATTACACACAATACATTGCAAGATGGACTACAAACATGGCGGAACATAGTACATACTTTCAGGACATAGTAGAAGTAGGTGAATAGGGGATGCAGCACATTTACGCAGAAGAGACAAACTGCAAACTTTAGATGTTTAAATAAGGTTTATATATATATATGTTTTTTGTTTGTTGTGAAAATTAAATGTGAGAATATGCATGAAATTATGATAAGTTTTTATTTATTTATTTATTTTTTCAATGTTTAATAAATTGTTTTTATTTATGTTTCTTTATTTAACCAGGTAAAAAACCATTGAGATCAAGATCTCAGTTACAAGGGTGACCTGGTCAAGAGGTCTGCAGCACACGACTTCTGAAAAAAAAAAATAATAATAATAATATAAACATACAGTTTAGTTATTTAGCTATACCACATTACAGTATATTAAAAACACATACATTAAGAAATGGACTGTTGTTGTTTTTATAAAGGATAGAGCGAAATGATTTAATCGGAATGAGGTCAGACATTTTGAGTTCAGACTGAAGAGTATTCCAGTATGAGGGGGCGGCATGAGTAAAAGCTCGCTTTCCTATTTCAGTTCGAATCCGGGGAACAGACAAATGATACATTTCACTTGAATGTAGGACACAGTGACTTTTTAACCTATGAAGAAGGGAACATGGGTATAAAGGTGCCAGACCAAGAAGAGCCTTTTAGACCAGAGTCATCCAGTGGGTGTACCTTCTTACATTCAGAGAAGACCACTCAGCTTTGGCATACAGTTCACAATGGTGAGTTAGTCTACGACAGCCTGTAACAAACCTCAGAGCGATATGATAAACAGAGTTTAAAGGCTTTTGGTTGAGGCATTCGTATATAAAACATCACCATAGTCAAGCAATGGTAAAAATGTTGCAAAATAAATAAATAATTTAATTTGTTAAATCTTTATTACGCGTAACATAAACAACACACTCATTCTGAGCTGTTCCTACTCAAAATTATTCAAAATTGTAATTATTTTTGTAATATTTCCCGTGATGTTTAACAGAGAAACTGCAATTCTTGCATGTTTGTATCGTCTAAATGTGAATTTTGTTACTGTATTTGTAGATTATAGATATCCCTAAGATTAACATACTAATACTAACGCCTACATTTTAACGTCACATGACCTTTTACTGAAACCTGAGCAGCAGTTGTGGTTTTTACTGTAGTCTATTGTGCTTGATTGACACCGTGACCTCTGTGAGCCTTTATGAGCGCTGGTCGTAACACTCCTGTAGATAAACAGCAGGACCGAGCGGCTCTTTTCCTTCATAAAGAGTCTCCTGCTGTTTTCCAATCACTCTACAGGAATGCCATTTAAAGCTGATGACCATAAATCACGCTCATCTTAAGCTGATATTACCTCCAACTCGACCCTCAGGCCCTTGAACAACACAGTTCCTCTTCTTACACACAATCATCACCTATAATATTAGGGCAATTGACTGAACGGCTGCTGTAAACACATTACAGTTTAACACAAAAGCTAAACTATAGGATTTTAAGGCTCTCCAAATTGCTTTAGAGCTTTTTCTCCAGAAATGGCTGTGTTTTATTTAGGTTTGCTCTTCGGGGTCGGGGGAGTGTGAGACATAGACTGAAACCAGCATCACAACATGCTTTCTGTAACCTCAAACACTGCAGTGATGTGAAATGCAATCAAAAGAATATTTAATGGTGCCATTTAAGACACTCGGTGATAAAAACACAACTTATACTGACATTTAATGGTCTGATGGTCACAAATATACACAAAAATCATAAAAACAAGACTACAGTTTTAAGCTGTTAGTCAACAATTACATTAAAATAAATGACAGATTTCAGAGCACACTGATAGTTTAATAATACACTGCAAAAAATGATACTTAGAGTTTTTGACATCTTTCTTTTATTCTTACATCATAAAGCATTTTCTGGAAAAGTAACAATTTTTTGTCTTGTTTTCAGGAATATTGTGTCAAAATTAAGTGAGTTTTTCCTTCAAACAAGAAAAATAATCTGCCAATTATAAGGAGGGGAGTAAAATAATGTTATTTAAAAGTGAAAAATAGATTATTTTGCTTGTTTTAAGAAGAAACTCGCTTCATTTTGACTGATTATTTCTGAAAACAAGACAATACTTTTTACTCGTCTAGAAAATGCTTCTTGATTTAAGAGTTTTTTGATATTTGAACTTAGAAACAACACAAAATCTCAGGTAACGTGCTTTGGCTGAGCGTAAAGATAAGTTAATATATTAATTTATGTAACCACACACACTGATTCTGCACATTTGACTGATTGCTTGCCTTTATTTCCTATAATGTATAAACTTATTGTACGTTATACTTTTATAATGGTCATTACTGATTATTAAAACTGATATTCGGCAAAAGAGACAGGGTATGTTTAATACTTGTCAATGAAAATTAAAGGAGGCAGTGATGTTATAGGCTCCGTTTTGTAATAGATATGCACACAGTGAAGATGACGCTCATTTAAATATGCAGCTACACGACGCCTCAACATTTTTGGTGTCTGTTAAGTTGTAATATCAAAATGAAAATAGGCAGTTCCTTATGTCACGTTTTCATTTTATTGTTAAAATGGTGAGGTGAGATGGTAAGATGGAAGGGTGATGCGAATGAGGGTATAAAGTACACTGTTCCCTTTGAAGATTCACCCGATGTGTCCTCGGGAGTTTGTTTTCCATATCAAACTTGCGAAGCCTGAACTTTAGAAAAGGATGCAGGACTGAACTTTGTGCACTTAATATTGAGGAAAAAGCCCCAATCAGAGAGGCGAATGTCTGCAGCCCCACCTCCGTTTTTAGATGTCTCTGTTTCCCCATCCACACTAACACAGTTTAAAACCAAAACAGCCTCTTCAGCGTTTCCAAAACACTCCGTTTTCAGTGCTCGCAAACTCCGGGGTAGTGTGGACGGAAGGCGGAACCGTAGGAAAACTTATGCGTTTTAAAACTAAAACGTATTAGTGTAAATGGGGCCTAAGTTGGAGGTTCATTCCGCTGTGGCGACTCCTGATTAATAAAGGGACTAAGCCAAAAAGAAAATGAATGAATGAATGAACGAATTTCTTATTTGTACAATCCGCTTGTTAAGTGTGACGTCATGCGAAGCGGCTTCCGGGTCCAAGCACTATTTACAACTGTACAGGGACGCTCAACAAATGGCAATAATAAACGTTTACAAAGCGATGTAATACTTTCTAAATTGATCGCGATATATATATACCCATGCCTAATATCCGATGACCAGAAAGTGATTCATTTTTTATACATTTTTCAAATATTGGTGTCTGTGATGCAGCAAGTCCAGAGACTGTAGGCCATGATTTCATATATAATTCACTTTAATGTGTGATATGACTATAAAGTGGTCATAAACTAATATTTTCTCAATTCAAATGAGTAGCGGCTTGGACCCGGAAACAGTATAGGTCACAGAGAAACACAGAAACACCAACTGACCCAGTCGGGACTCAAACCAGTGACCTTCTTGCTGTGAGGCCACAGTGCGACACCGCTGAGGCACCGTGCCGCCTCATATGTTAACTTTTTTAATTATTTGTAAAATATTTCCCAAATGATGTTGAACAGATTCAGGAATTTTTCACA
>CAIGQV010017386.1:33417919-33435883 GCA_903798115.1 Danio jaintianensis
TGTAGTTGTTGTGTTACCATAGCAACTGTAGAATCACCACAACAGATTCATTCAAGTACTTCATATATATATATGGCAGTATATGCACATTACATATATGACATACAAGTTCATGCTTGGATTTCACATACATAAAATATATGACATATACTATTTACATATACTGCTCATATATATATATTGTTCAATTTTACATATATGCATTTGTATATGGCCATATATCAGATTTACACTATAGTATTCTTCAAAAACACTATATAATGTCTACAATAAATAACTATAGTCTTTTTTCATACTTCATACTTAATGCAAAAAACATTTAAAAGCATTTGTTTCAATGACTCGAAATGCAAAGCGCAGTGCATTTACAGAGATGTCATTCAAACAAGCATCGAACATGCACTTCTGCATCATTCTGAAGTTATGCTATTGAGTTTCACAGCTTGCATTTTCTCGTTAAAGTCACTGAAACTCGTTAAAGCCCCACCGATCGGCTCGCTTGTGTTTTACCTTGTTTGTAGTGGAGTTTGTAGGTGTGTGCGCTGCGTAAAAGCGCGGAGATGTGCCACACGAGTCCCAGCAGCCGGAGCGCAGGAGCCCGCATGATTCCCCGGCGCGCGCCTGTGTGCGTGCGTGTGTGTGTGTGTGTTTCTCCGCCGCCGGTTCTGCTCGGTGCTCGGTCTGGATGGTCCCCCGGGGCTGAAGTGTGTGTGTGCCGGCTAAACTCTTCAGCTGCAGCGGCTCCGATCCGCCGACATGCCGCTAAAACTCCCGCAGCCGCTCCGAGGATCGCGGCTCTCTGAGATCAGTGATTTTTTTCGGCTCTCCATAAGACACCCCCCTAAACACACACACACACACACACACACACACACACACACTGAGGCTCTTGTCACGCCCCCCAGACTCTACACTCGACCACTGAATCACATCAAATCACATCAGAGCTCATTTCACTGCAGCACTGACGAACTGAGCTCCACAGTCAAACTTGCAGAACTTTCCACTTTCAAAAAGTTGTGTTTTTTGGAACTAAACTTTTCATGCATTTAGTTCCCAGAGCATAGTCATCCAGATCAGTGTACAACATGCACTGTTTACTGCATGCATTTTTGCTTTAATGTCATTCAAACTTTTTAAATATAGTTAAAAATGGCAAAAAATATTTACATATACTTTAAAAATTTATTTTATTATATTTACATATAGCAAAATATTTACATATACTTTATTATTATGTTTACTATTTTTACTATTTACATACAGCAAAAATATTTACTTATAATTTTTTCTATAATTTTTACAATTTTTTATGAATTTTACGATTTACATATAGCAAAATGGCGGCACGGTGGCGCAATCGCCTTACAGCAAGAAGGTCGCTGGTTCGAGCCTCGGCTGGGTCAGTTGGCATTTCTGTGTGGAGTTTGCATGTTCTCCCCCTGTTGGCGTGGGTTTCCTCCGGGTGCTTCGGTTTCCCCCACAAGTCCAAACACATGCGCTATAGGGGAATTGGGTAAGCTAAATTGACCGTAGTGAATGAGTGTATATGGGTGTTTCCCAGTGATGGGTTGCAGCTGGAAGGGCATCCACTGCGTAAAACATATGCTGGATAAGTTAGTGGTTCATTCCGCTGTGGCGACCCCAGATTAATAACCCCAGACAGAATAAATGAATGAATAATGAACAGATATTTACATTGCATACACTTTTAAAAAACGTTTTTTATGCTTATTTTAATGACACTTATAAATAGATGGAAATAAATGAATGAAAATTTTAGTAGAAAAAAAAACGTTAAAGTTTTGCAAGTTCTACTTGACTGAATTTATAGTAGACGCTCAACTGAAAGATTGATGCATCGAACAACAGATAGAAAAACAACATAATAAACAATGCACACAATTAAAACTAACTAATCAAAATATGTGCACATGCTTAAAATGCACATGACTACAACTAATAAATCAAAATCAGTCCAGCATAATTAATGCACACTATTAATTAACAATGTGAATACTCACAGATAACGAAACAAAAAAATCTCTGGGAATATTTTATTTATTTTTATATTAATATGAAACCTTTAATGCATCATCAAGGAAGTAATCCTGTCAGTATAATTCAACTCAGCGCACTAAAACAGTTACAACAGCATTAAAACCCTCATTTTCTCTAGTTCCTGTGAACATAATAGCTTAAAAGATGCAATAAAACATCGTAAAGATTCCACAAGCTTCATTCTTCAGAGCAGTAAATGCATTTTATGAGAGGAAAGAGATATGAGATATGATACACATCCCTCTGGGAAGTTTATAACTGCTGTCCTCAGGGAAGAAAACACTACATTTCTTTATTTTATGCATCCTAACAACTAAATAAACGTGTTTTTACTGGCGACGGTTCACATAAATGTGTCTTTAAATTATTCTCCTTATTCTGAGAGAGGTACAGTTTCTATTCACAGGTGTTTAAGACCCTCAGGACACTTATTAGTGTGCATTAAAGCTTTATTTGGTCTTCTACTGGTATTAAAATCCTCATCTCACCCTGTAAAAGCTCCTAACGAAACACATAATAGATGCTCATTAGACAGAGATATAATTATGATCTCAGATAAACCAGATGTTCATCTAAATGAGGACATGAGGATTCATGATATTGTTTGGTCTTAAAGTAAAAATTGTCATAAAATTGTGCTAATATATCTGTTTAGTTACACACACTTTCATGAAGCACAGCAAACGACATAATCATCTCTATATGCTATCTAAATAATTCAATATCGGTGCTTTCTATGCATGCAGTAGCTACAACGCATCATGAAAAGGAGAGAAAATATGTATTAATTTGTTTTAATTTGCTCAACATAATTGCAGACAGAACGATAAACAAAAAGCGATCAAAAGAATGATGGACAAAGTTATAGAGACTGAAGATAAAGTGGAGGGATAATAAATAAATAAATAAATAAATAACTAAAAGGATAGAGAGACTAAACAATATATGTAATTATAAAGTGACTAAATGATAAATAAAAGAGACGGACTAAACAATAGAGCGACTGAATAATAGAGCAAGCAAATAAAAGTAAGTGAACAATTGAGCGGCTAAATGACAGAACGATAAAGTGAATGTAGAATTAGTGACAGGGACTAAAATCAGAGAACACATTACTCCTGTTTTGGAATCTCTCCACTGGCTACCAGTCAGATTCCGTATTAATTTTAAAATCCTCATGCTTACATACAAGGCCCTGCATGGTTTGGCTCCACACTATCTGTCTGAACTTTTAACATGGTACTCCCCTTCATGTGACCTCCGTTCCTCTGACTCTGGTCTTTTAACAGAAATTGTTTAAATCATCCTTGAAAACTCACTACTTTACACTCGCCTATTCATGAGGTGTGCATTCTTGGTTTGTTTTAGGTTTCTAGATATTTGAATTTGTTTTGTTTTATTGACATTTTTTTTTAAATCAATTTTGAACGTTTTATTTTGAATTATTCAATTTTACTGTTATCCTAAACTGTTTTATATCTGTATCTTTTTTGTGTAAAGCGCTTTGAGAATTAAGTTTTAAAGGCGCTATATAAAAATAAATTATTATTATTATTATTATTATTATTATTATTATTAGTGAACGATAGAGTGCCTTAATGATAGAGAAATTGAATGAGAGTGTGACTGAACGATAGAGCGAACAAATGAAAGAGCAACTGAACAATAGAGCGACAAAATTATAGGGCTACTAAATTATAGAGCTATTAACCGATGAAATGATCAAAATGATGAAAGAAACACAAAATGTAATAATAAATAAATTTGTTATAATAAATTTGTATGATTTTTTAAAAGAGGCGTGGCCCCAAACCCCGCCCCTAAACCAAACTGTCATTGGTGGATGAGTAAATCATACTAAATGTATACAAATGAGGTCATATAAATTCATATGAATAAGCTACTAAATTAAAAAGTGATGAATTGCCGTGAGAAAGTGTTGGATATTCCAAAATGCGCATAAAATAGGAGCACAACTACTGTCTCAATTCGTCGTCTGAAATCTTTTCTTCATAATATAAACTCACTTCGGGTGACACGGTGGCTCAGTGGTTACCAATGTCGCCTCACAGCAAGACGGTCGCTGGTTCGAGTCCTGCCTGGGTCAGTTGGTGTTTCTGTGTGGAGTTTGCATGTTCTCCCCGTGTTGGCGTGGGTTTCCTCCGGGTGCTCCGGTTTCCCCCACAGTCCAAACACATGCACTATAGGGGAATTGATGAACTAAATTGGCCATAGTGTATGAGTGTGAGTGTGTGTGTGAATGAGTGTGTATGGGTGTTTCCCAGTACTGAGTTGCATCTGGAAGGGCATCCGCTGTGTAAAACATATGCTGGAATAGTTGGCGGTTCATTCCGCTGTGGCGACACCTGATGAATAAAGGGACTAAGCCGAAGGAAAATGAATGAATGAATAAACTCACTTCTAGCTGGACGTTGGAAGCTTCCGACCCTCTCGCTTGACCTTTGACCTGTCAGATGACCTCTGCGTGACCACCAGCAGGACTCTGGGAAACTGTTTAAACTGTTTGTATTCTGCAACTCATCCTGAAATATTAATAATAGTCACGTGAATGAGTTCAACATCAATGCATGAAGCAAAAGGAAAGTGTTTGAGTGTGTCTTTACCGACAAGGAATGTGAAAAATTGCATTTAAGAGCCAGAAGATCATCTTACACATGCACTTACTGTCCAAACACACTGTATATCAGTAACATGTTGAAGACTGATGGAATTGGGATTTATTGCGCAAATTTGCAAAGGCAGTTTCGTTTAACAGCGTGCCAGAAGAACACAATCCTGCCAAATGTGTTGTGTGCGGCGCTGTAAAAGACCACGTCATTCCTCAGCATTTCTGTGCTGTTTTCAGGACAAATACTGGAACATTCTTAAATCAAGATATTTAATGGGCGACAGCAGATATTAAAGCATGTTTTCTGAAAAATGCTTCAAAATTAATTGAATTTATGATTAAAACAAGAACATATTTCTGAAAGTCTGAAAAATATGTATTTGTATTTTGATTGAAGTTCTGACTCTATTTTCTGATATTTGTTTTCATTAATTGAGCATCTATACTCACTTTATTTTGATAACTTTTTCATATTATAGCTTAGTGTTCTGCTAACATTAAGGTACTATTTTCATAAAAATTCAGATTTTTTTATATTTTATTATTTTATATTTATATTTTTGATTTTTATATTTTTGAAATTATTTTTAGTTTGTGCACAAGTAAAAATATGTATAATTTTGTATAATTGTATAACTTTCCCTTATATACTCTTATAATATTGTAACTTAACTCATTCTTCATTTTCTTTTCGGCTTTTCCCTTTATTAATCAGGGGTCGCCACAGCGGAATGAACCGCCGACTTATCCAGCATATGTTTTACACAGCGGATGCCCTTCCAGCTGCAACCTAGTACTGGGAAACACCCATACACACTCATTCTCACACACATACACACACTCATACACTACGGCCAATTTAGTTCATCAATTCCCCTATAGCGCATGTGTTTGGTCTGTGGGGGAAACCGGAGCACCCGGAGGAAACCCACGCCAACACGGGGAGAACATGCAAACTCCACAAAGAAACACCAACTGACCCAGCCGGGACTCGAACCAGTGACCTTCTTGCATCATCATTTTATTATTACTAACAGGGTTATTAATATTATTATTTACTCACGTTAACTGGATCATGTTTTTTAATGTCTTAGCATTCTGCTAACCTTAAGGTACTAGTTTTTATATTTTCTGTTTTATTCAACTTATTGAAATTTATATATTTTGTTATTATTATTATTATTATTATTATTTATTAAATTATTTATGAAATATATCTCATTTTGTATAATTACACAACTTTCCCTTATGCACTCCCATTACACACAGTACATTGTAACTTAAAATTTAAATCTATAATCATTATTTTATTGTAAAATCACTGTCTTATTCTTGAAATGGTTTGTTTAATCTCCAGCAACTATTCATTTATATTTTTAAGCTTTATTTTTAGTTCAAGCATAATAACCCAAAGCACTAAAATGACTTTACACACACTCTAGAAAGTCCTAAAATCCCTCCGAATCCCTTGAGAAAACACACAGATGTATTTTGTCTGTAATGTGATCTTTAGGTGTTATTTTCTTCAGTCGTCTGCGCTGGTTTCTGACCCTGAGCTGAATGCAGACAGTAAACATGCGCTGTTAACATTACCGACACACCTTTCTGCTTCTGACGGCTTTATATTTAAGCTGCGGTTAATTATTGACTCCGTTAAATGCTTCAGACACTGATTGTGCAATGATCTACATGTGCTAAATATCATACGATTGACCACTATTTAAAAGACTAATTAAATATTGAATACATACACAAATTAGCATGTAAATGTGTTAGCCATCGTTACTTTTTCTTTATATAATATACTCTGGGTCTGTGTTTTAATAAGCAAATGTACAAATGGTAAACTGAATATATTAAATATAAGATGAAATAAGTTAACAAAAGAAGAAATATGTTGAAATGGTAGACGAATGATGTGGTAAAGAAGTGGGTCAAATATTAAGCTTGCGGTAAAATTCATTTGTGTATATGGACAAGTAAATATTTTTGTTGATTATGATAAAATGTATATTGTTTGAAGAATGGCACACTTGGCATGACACTTGGATGGTCTTGGCACACATTGGGCTCATTAGTACCAATTGAGCATCGTGTCAACGCCACAGCCTACCTGAGTATTGTTGCTGACCATGTCCATCCCTTTATGACCACAGTGTCCCCATCTTCTGATGGCTACTTCCAGCAGGATAACGCGCCATGTCATAAAGCGCCAATCATCTCAGACTGGTTTCTCGAACATGACAATAGCTACGTTTCTATCCACCTATTTTTATGCGCATTTTGGATACGCGCATAAAAAAATCGGTTGATGGAAACGCTAAGATGCGCATAAATTTAGGAAATGCGCATAAAAAATGTATGCGCATAACTGAGTAGGATAAACTTTTTATTCGATAAGAAAAGATGCGCATAAACTGCAATGGAAACACTTTTACCGAACAAATTCCAGTATGCGCATTAAAAAAAGGTCATGTGATTTGGTTATAAGAGATCATGTGATGATAAAAATGTTTGTAAATTGACAAACCAGCAGGCTGAGCACACTGTAAAACATCTGAAATGTTGTTTTGGTCATTCTAAAATGCCTTCACCGTTTCAGTATTAGTGTTATTATATTATTAATGACCTCCAGAATTGTTAAGAGCGTCTGTGCTCCGCGTCTCACGCCTTCAAACACCGCCACGTGTTCACTGCGTGTCAGCATTGCCTTCTGAGGCGCAAGTCATTTATTAAATGAAGAAAAGATTCACGCAGCTTCTCCGACCTCAGCAAATTCCGTTTTTACTGTTGATATTTGGCGCCATTTAATCAGGAAGTGACGATTTTGTTCTCTTTGACTCGTTGGATGGAAACGCTGCTTAATTCGCACATCTTTTATGCCACATTCCAGTTTTGCGCATAAAGTTATTTTGCATTTTTGGATGGAAACATAGCTAATGAGTTCACTGTACTCAAATGGCCTCCACAGTCACCAGATCTCAATCCAATAGAGCACCTTTGGGATGTGGTGGAACGGGAGATTGGCATCATGGATGTGCAGCCGACAAATCTGCAGCAACTGCGTGATGCTATCATGTCAATATGGAGCAAAATCTCTGAGGAATATTTCCAGTACCTTGTTGAATCTATGCCACGAAGGATTAAGGCAGTTCTGAAGGCAAAAGGGGGTCCAACCCGGTACTACTGAGGTGTACCTAATAAAGTGGCCGGTGAGTGTATTCACACTCTGCTGACACACAACTGTGTTTAAACCCCTTATAAATGTCATTTTTTGCATAATAGCTCCCCTTTAAAGCTTCTTCCTCAAAGCGAACACCTTTTCCCACTCGTCTGGAATTTAAAGCATTAGTAAACATGAGCTGAAAGAGAAGAAGAGAGGACATTAAGTGTTTAGGATGAATTGATTTTGCAGGCACTTCATTTAAAGTGAAAAATGGCGAACATCAGGGTCAAGTGAAGGATTTAGCCAGAACGAGCTGAGCCAGCAGGAAAATAAATCACTTTAGCCACTTTCTGAAGCCTGAAATGTAATTACTTTAGTCTGTACTGTTCATCCAGCTAATGAAACGAGTTCCTGACGTGACTGTTTACATGAAGACCCTCCGAAAGTCATTGAGGGAAAGTGGAGAGTTCTCAAAAAGGAGATGGAGACACTCAAAGGTCATGGGTTCAGTTCCCAAGGAAAGCAAGATGCATTTATCGTACGTGATTATTATCAATGACGTTTAATGCTTGCGTCTAAAAGTATGAGTGTGCATACCAAAACATTCATTTATTAATTTATTTTCCTTCGGCTTAGTCCCTTATTTATCAGGAGTCGCCACAGCGGAATGAACCGACAACTATTCCAGCATATGTTTTACACAGCGGTTGCCCTTCCAGCTGCAACCCAGTACTGGGAAACACCCACACACACTCATTCTCACACACACACACACACACACACACACACACACACACACACACACACACACACTCATACACTACGGCCAATTTAGTTAATCAATTCCCCTATAGCACATGTGTTTGGACTGTGGGGGAAACCGGAGCACCCGGAAGAAACCCACGCCAACACCGGGAGAACATGCAAACTCCACAAAGAAACGCCAACTGACCCAGCCGGGACTTGAACCAGAGACCTTGCTGTGAGAAAGATCAATCACAAATGCATAATAAAAAAAATAAATACTGCCTCTTTATTTATTTTTTTGGTTATTGTGACATGTAAAACCACTTGGTGGTGCTCAAGCACACATTAATTGCAGATCAAATAGGATAAAAAAAAAGTGTAGATCAAAAACGTTTGTTATTATCAACGTTTAACACTCATGACTAAACAAACAGTGAGCGTGCACACCCATGTGCAAAATGGCAGACAAAAAAATCTTTTTTTTTTATTTGACACACCACATTAAACAATGATCAACCAATGGGTATGGTAGTTTTGTTCATGTGTCTTAAAGTGAAACACCAGTTGGTGGCGCTCAAGCACAAAACAATATCCACACAAGTATTGCTAATCAAATAGGATTCAATAGCGAGTTTTGTTTTGCGAACTTTTTCCGACAAATGTTTGTTTTTTAGGCGCATTTCCATCATTGTTAGAGTGGCTGACTGTAGTATTGGTAACCTAGCAACCAACAGTAAACAACTAATGTGGGTGTAATGTTTGCTGCGTCAGAGTTTATTAAAGAAATGTTTTTGTGCTTTCTATTATTCGCATTAACTCTTTTTTCAAAGTTCAAAACCACGTTTTTTTGCATAACATGCCACATTAAAAACTGGTCAACCACCGAGACTGTGTTTTTTTATAAAAATACTTCCTCTGTATTTTTTTTTGTTAACATGCCATGTAAAACCACTTGGTGGCGCTCAAGCACACATTGATTGTAGATCAAATAGAATTTTTTTTAGAAAGTAGATTAAAAACTTTTGTTGTTATCAATGTGTAACATTCATGTCTAAACAAACGGTGAGCGTGCACACCCATGTGCAAAACGGCAGACAAAAACATAAATAAATAAATAAAATTTAAAAATTAAAAATCAAAATTTTTTTAAAAACTCTTTTTTTTTTTTTTGGTTTGGCGCACCACATTAAAAACCGATCAACCAATGGGATTGATGGTTTTGTTCACGTGCCTTACAGTGAAACACCACTTGGTGGCACTCAAGCACAAAACAAATTCCACACAGGTATTGCAAATCAAACAGGATTCGATTGAGAGTTTTGTTTTGCGAACTTTTTTCCATAAATGTTTGTTTTTTAGGTGCATTTCCATCATTGTTAAGGCTGATATATACTTCTGCGTCAAGCGGGCGCGTATGGTCCGGCGCAGCCTTTGCGCGGTCGCATACCCCACGCCGTGGCTGACGCACACCCTTTAAAAAAATTAACTACACATCGCAACGCGTAGCGCAAGCTCTGTGATTGGTCAGCTTGGTAGTGTTGACAAGTGTGAGCGGTGCTGAGAGCCGCGAGCCCGATGGAGCGAGTGTTTACAAGTGTCGAGTCCTGTGAAGGAGCCCCAGATGGAAACTTTTGTTTTGTGTTTACCTTATGATTAAAGTTGCCTGTCCACCAGTTCCCAGATCTGAATGAGCGAGTTTTAGAGTAAGGTGGCATTCAGAAAAAACAAAACACCAGCGAAGAAACTCGATACAGAGGAACATAAAAACCTGCTGCCAGCTAGCGTTTCAGAAGTGTCATTGCAAAGCACACAAACAGCGCGCAGAAGTATAAATGCACGGCTACGGGCAAGGCAGGTGCCGTGGGTCACGCCGATCACTCCACGCAGAAGTATAAACCAGCCTTTAGAGTGGCTGACTGTAGCATTGGTAACCTAGCACCCAACAGTAAACAACTCATGTGGGGGTAATGTTTGCTGCGTCAGAGTTTATTAAAAAAATGTTTGCATCTCCCATTATTACTCTTTTTTCAAAGTTCAAAACCACCTTTTTTTTTTTTGCTTGACACGCCACATTAAAAACTGGTCAACCACTGAGACTGTGTTTTTTACAGTGCATGACCTTTCAAACTGCATCCTGACCTTCAGACAGGTGTTCTCCTGCTCCAAGAGTTTCAGCCTCCTACAATCTGCGCCTCTCTCCGGATTAAATCCCACTTCGTCTTCATCCATCGCATCCCAAATCCTCCATAATGTAAACCCAAAGTTCCAGGACTGCAGGAATGTCAGGTCTCTTCCTATGCTTTCAGAGGTGAGTTCCCAGGATTAGCCCTGAAGACAGATTTGCGATGCTGTCAAAACAACCATCCGGAGATCTAAACTTCCCACCCCTGTGCTCTTACTCAACATGAGGGTTTAGCAGAGATTCCTGAAAGCGGATTTGATGACAGTCTTCAATCCTGATGGAGTAAACACACAAAACTCAAAGTGCCAAGAGAAGTATCAGTCAATAACTCATGATGTTTGCTGTTTGCTGCTTATATTTAGTTACCTACAGTTGCAATGCAGAAAGTCAGAGTCAGAAAGTCAGAATTATTAGCCCCCCCTGTATATTTCTGTTTAACTGAGAGAAGATATTTTTTTAACACATTTCTAGACATAATAGTTTTAATAACTCATTTCTAATAACGGATTCTTTTATCTTTGCCATGATGACAGCACATAATATTAGACTAGATATTCTTCAAGACACTAGTATTCAGCTTAAAGTGACATTTAAAGGCTTCACTAGGTTAATTAGGGTAAAGTTAGGGTAATTAGGCAAGTCATTGTATAACAGTGGTTTGTTCTGGAGACAATCCAACACTAATATTGCTGAAGGGGGCTAATAATATTGACCTTAAAATGGCTTTAAAACAATTAAGAACTGCTTTTATTCTAGCCGAAATAAAACAAATAAGACTTTCTCCAGAAGAACAAATATTATAGGAAATACTGTAAAAAATTCCTGAATCTGGTAAACATCATTTGGGAAATATTTGATATTAAAAATTTCTGAATAATTTAGTCTTCAACTGTATGCACCTAATGAAGACCATTGTTTGCTGTTGCGCTGGTCGTAACAGGCAATGACTTGCTAAAAAGAGCCACCGGTGTAAAAACAATCACATGTCAGTTCTGTCAGGGACGAATATTAAACTTTCGGTGAACTTCTTACAAGCTTTGAAGACTTTCACATAAAACTAGAGGAACTGTTTCATACAGTTTTACCTCATTGGGCAATACAGCTCAACCTATAGTGCTGGAAACTTTGGATTATATTGAAGTACATTTCCACCAACACAAGAGCACACTTTTGTATTGTCACCTCAAGCATCACGCAATCACCAAGGCTTGTTACGGTAATAATATTTGTTTGACATATTGTCACAGACATTATTGCAATGAGTGATATTAGCCAACTTTCCATTGTAATGTGAAGCAAATCTATTCAAAGATTGCAAAAAAATAAAATAAAAAATAAATAAATAAATTCCGATTGTGAGTTAGGTGCGTTTTTAATCATAGTTAGAGTGGCTGACTGTAGTATTGGTAACCTAGCAACCAATAGTAACAAAGTCACATGGGTGTAACGTTTGCTACGTCAGAGTTTATTCATTCTTAGTCCCTTTATTCATCAGGGGTCGCCACAGCGGAACGAACAGCCAACTATTCCAGCATATGTTTTACACAGCGGATGCCCTTCCAGCTGCAACCCAGTACTGAGAAACACCCATACACTCTCACATTCACATACACACTCATACACTACGGCCAATTTAGTTCCTCAATTCCCCTATAGCGCATGTGTTTGGACTGTGGGGGAAACCGGAGCACCCGGAGGAAACCTATGCCAACACATGCAGAACATGCAAACTCCACACAGAAACACCAACTGACCCAGCCGATGCTCAAACCAGCGACCTTCTTGCTGTGAGGCGACAGTGCTAACCACTGAGCCACCGTGTCACCCTAAAAAAACCTTAATAGTAATAATATTTAAAAATTCTAATACCAAAATATTTTTAAAAATTTATATTATAAAAATTAAAACATTTAAAAATAATAATAACATTTTTTATAACTTTGTGAATTAAGGAATTTTTATTAGGAATTTGGCTGATGAAATCCCTGCTAAAAACTAATGTTGACAGTAGCCGGGTTTCCATCATAATGAGAAACTAATCTTTTCAAAGATGACAAAAAAACAAAAAAACAAATGTGAATTAGGTGCGTTTCCGTTATTGTTAGAGCAGCTAACTGAGGTATTGGTAACCTAGCAACCAACAGTAAACAAGCCAGGCATAATGGAGTGACATGGGTGTAATGTTCACCACTTCAGAGTTTATTTGGCTAATGCGTTTCCATCTCTCATTATTCAAATGAACCCTTTTTCACACACATCCAAGCAAGCGCAAAAACATTTATTGTGACTTAAGGAATTTTTATTCATAATTTGGAGAAATTGTCATCATTTGTTTCTCATGTGATACTACTGTTAACATGAGACTTACGTTAATAGTAGTTGGGTTTCAATCGTAATGCGAAATGAATCTTTTCAAAGACCAAAAAAATAATAATCAAATGTGAATAAGGTGCATTTCCGTTATTGTTAGAGTGGCTGACTGTAGTATTGGTAACCTAGCAACCAACAGTAAACGAGGCAAGCATAATGGAGTGACATTGTGTAATGTTTGCTTTGTCAGAGTTTATTCGGCAAATGTATTTCCATCTCTCAATATTCAAATTAACCCTTAAAATGTGAATTATGTGTGTTTTTAATCATTGTTAGAGCAACTGACTGTAGTATTGTAACCTAGCAACCAACAGTATGTTTACTGTTGGTTGCTAGGTGACTACTACTACAGTCACGTGGATGCAATGTTTGCTACGTCAGAGTTTCTAATTTCACATTAACACTTTTTCGCACAAGTCCAAAACCACCTTAAGCCAAAGATTCAGGTTTTTGGCTAATTAAGTGATTTTTATTCGAAATTTGTCGTTTCCATCATTTGTTTCTCATGCGATACTTCAAAATGTATTTCAAAATGAAACTAACTACTCTTAACGGTAGTCTGGTTTCCATCGTAATGTGAATTTAAATGTGAATTATCTGTGTTTGTATCATTGTTAGAGCAGCTCCCTGTAGTATTGGTAACCTAGCAACCAACAGTAAACAAGGCAAGCATAATAGCGTCACATGGATGCAATGTTCACTGATTGGCTAATAAATTTATTTGCATCTCCCATTATTCGCATTAATCCTTTTTTCACAAAAACATCCAAGTGAGCATAAAAATTGTGTTAAAACTTTAAATTTTTAACCTTATTTAGATTCTGTGACTTGATGTTAAAAAGTAAATGTCTAAATATAAGCTTCGACAATAGGGTCGATGAATGCAAATCTGCTTTAACGTCATTTGTGAATGTTTGTCCTTTTTATGGAAGCATATTTTGAAAGCTTCTTCCCATCCATCAATAGTTTTCAAGAAAAAAGTGAAAATTCAGCTTCTCTTCAGCTGTCGGGCAAAGAAGTTCCTGAGCTCGCTGACAGAGAGTAGATGTGCAATCAGCTAAAACGTTGCTGAAATTAATTGTATATATCGCGTGACCAAAAATGATTGAGCCCATGTGTATGTGTATAGCACGATAAGTCGATATATTGATTATTGCGACAGGCCTATCAGTGCCAAACATGCACAAAGTGTCTATGAAATGAGTAAGCGTACACATCCCTGTTTCCACTCCACCCTCATCTTTTCCTAATCCGAGTGTCATTGTTTCCATGTGTACAGACAATTTATAGCGGACAAAACTGCCTTGTTCAATATGCAACATTTTCCGTTTTGGCAGCGCTGTTCTTTTTAACTTTAATCTCCATATTATATGAAAAACTAAGTGAAGTAGGGTGTTTGGATGTTACATGCCCTACAATAGACTGCTATATTGCATTCATTGGGATGGATATTGTTTTTGTATGGTTGAATGATAGAATCAGAATCAGAAAGAGCTTTATTGCCAGGTATGTTCACACATACGAGGAATTTGTTTTCGTGATTAGCCTCACTTTTAAAGCGCCACACTAAAAATCATTAACGAGGTTGTCTCTCGAAACTTAGTTATCTGCCTAGACATATTTTACGAGGAGTATAACCCGAAAATCTACCGAATTCCTAGTAACAATAACGTTAGGTAAAGTTATTGGGCGACCGTGTGTGCTACTTAAATTTTTGAAGGTGGTGATCTTGGATTAAAGTGTAATGGCCGTTTCAAAACACAGCAAACACTTACTTTGTATGCATTGTCAATATCTAGTGAGGAATCGTGTGAGGTTAGGTTGCTTACTTGGATTTGAGCATTACCCAATTCATGTTTACACGTGGCTGTGTTTTTCGCGAGGTTTCACCCGTGTGTTTTGAAGTTTGAGAAAATATATAAATTGTTTAAGTTTCAATTATATATTTATATATGTGTATGTGTGTGGAGCTTAAAATATGCCGAAACAATCTGAATTATGTAAATTTGAGTTTTTAGCAATTGTAATTGAATAAAACTGAATATTATATGGCATTAAAATAGCTTTAAATTGGAATGTATTCATTTGAATTTAAATTTCTTAATTTGATAACTTGAATATTGAACATCTGAAATTTAAGACAACTGAATTTTTGATACTGGGAAAATATGTGATAAAGTATTGCGATAACGATATTTCTTGCGATGTACAATTGCCTTGATAAATATTATTTTTATTATCCATTATAAAAAATCTTTTATTTATTTAATGTTCATACTAAAATAAAGAAATAGATAGTTTTCTGATCAAATTAAATCTAACCCAATGCCAAGGTGCATATATTTGGAAACATTATCAGCTCTTTATTCATCTTTGGGATACTCTAGCCAATAGCAGAACAGCACCTACTGTGTAATTTTGTAAATTTGCATAAACACACTATACTAAATTCAATTTATCACACTTCTCTGTGTTGCTATTATATACTATATATTACAATAACAAATGTGAATTCGGTGCGTTTCCATCATTGTTAGAGTGGCTGGCTGTAGAATTGGTAACCTAGCAACCAAAAGTAAACAAGTCATTTAGGTTATCCAGTAAAAGCATTTCCCATTTAGCAATATTTGCATTAACCCTTTCTCGCACAAGTCCAAAACTACTTTAAGCAAGCGTAAAAACTTTATATGCAAATTAATTAATTTTATTTGAAATTTGGCATTTCCATCACTTATTTTTTATCATGCGATACTTCAAAATGCGCATTAACACAGACTGATGGAAACCCTGCTAATTACTAATGTTAACAGTAGCCCGCTTTCCATCATAATGTGAATTTAAATGTGAATTAGGTGTTTTTATCATTTTTAGAGTGGCTCACTGTAGTATTGGTAACCTAGCAACCAACAGTAAACAAGTCTCATTGCATTTCCTTCTCCCATGATTAGCAGTAACCCTTTTTCGCACAAGTGGGGGTAAGAGGGCATAAAAACTTTTTAACTCGGGCTCATTCTAAAAAGGTACCGCTATATACGTTTCTGGAGAGCGCCAAATACATCCCAGGAGGTAAGTTTTTTGTTTTGTTTTTGTTTTCGTAAATCCACCAGAGGCCGCTGTTTGAGATCTCAAATTTCTCTTGCGAGTGCCATTCATGCCTGCTGTTCTCACGTAAATCCACCAGAGGCCGCTGTCAACTGACTGACTAACTGACTGACCGACCAATCGACTGACCCACCCCCCTCCTTCCCTAAACCCAACCGATAGTGTTTTCAAAAGCACCGATTGACCTGCCCACCCCCTTCCCTAAACTCAATCGACAGTTTTCAAAAGCAATCCAAAAAAAGAAAAGCCCTTGCCTGATTGACCACGTTTTCAGATTTGACCACATTCTCACCCTGTTATTTACTTGTTTGTTTTATTTTTTGGCTTTTGTTTTTGTTCTTCGCCGGATTCAAACTCTGTCGTCGCGGTGAGCTGTTCTCTGCATCTCAAGTCCGCTGACATACGCAGCGAGCTACCGGACAAACTGGTAACAGCGGAAAAGCCGTCCAATACGGAGGTAAGCGGTCAGCTGCTAGCGTGAAAAGGAACGGTGTCATACCACCCCGTAGCGTTCGTTTTAATACGTACGTACCTCTGGCTACATAATTCGCGATCTCCAGAAATGTATATAGGGCTACGTGTTCAGAATGAGCCTATGTTGAAACCTTTTTAGCGAATTAAGGGGTTTTAATAGAAATTTGACTTTCCATCACTTTAATTTTCATGCACGTTAACTTCAAAATAATAAGTGTATTGTATGCATGTAACTTCAAAATAATACTTCATAATACTTCAAAATGCGCATTAACACAGGCTGTGAATCTTTTTCACAATGGTTTTTCGATATATTGCACAACCTTGCTTGCATAGTTTATTTGAGCATTTTATGCCATTTTACATTTCATTTCTCATGAATGAACACAAAGCTAAATATTTGCATCCATGCATTGTTAATACGCTTACATATCAGTGCATGGATTAAATTAACAGTGTTAGCATGAGAAGACTGTGACGTTGCAGTAAACGCATCTGCGCTCTCAGGTTTCTGTCTGGACAGCAGCTGCAGGATTCACAAAACTGCCTTTCAGACAGACTCTTCATGCGGGAGCACTAGATGTCGCCCACCGCTGATCCAGAATCAGCTCATATACATCACACAGAGACCCTGATGAGGACAGATGAGGTTAAACTGCCTTCAGATCAGACATCGCAAACTGAGGATGCATTCGCAGGGTCTTGTGAGTGATGCTGAAGACTTACATAAATGTAGAGTTGCAGAAGATGTGAGATAATCAATGCATTTGCATGACACTTCAAGAATACAAACATAATACTATGATGCATGCACTGTAAAACTGATAAGTTGAGTTTACTTAAAATGATTAAGTTAATGAACTATGTGCTTAATAATAAAATTTAATTAAGTCAACTTAACAGTTCCAAGAACAGGTTTGTTTTTCTTTTAAGGCAACAGTTTTACTAAATTTCTTAAGTAAACTCAACTAATCGAAGTAAAAACAATGAGTTTACTAAAAAAATATATATATATAAATATATATAATAATTCAGATAATCACTTTTAAATTCAACTAATCACTTGCAAAGCAACAGGTTCAGAAATGTTTTAATTATGAAGTAAAATAATCACTTTTTAAAGCAACAGGTTTATTACACACCTTTTTAAAGCAAACTAACTGCTTTTAAACTCTGCTAATCACTATTAAAGTCAACTAATCACTTTTAAAGTCAACTAAATGCTTTTAAAGT
>CAIGQV010017386.1:33452886-33464531 GCA_903798115.1 Danio jaintianensis
ACACACACACACACACACACACACACACACACACACACACACACACAGACGCACACACACACACTAAATAAACACCCATCACAGATTCCTGAAAGTCTTCAAAGAGTCTTTAGATTGTCCTCTAAAGCGACGTGTGACAAAAGCAGCGGGTCTGTGCGTGTCTGAGGTGTTTTAGCGTCCGCATTGATCTTCAATGGACGCCGCTGTCCTACAGGTGCATCTGAACACTACACACACCTGAGCAGCTCTCATCATGGGTATTATGACTGGGAAACTGTGTGTTTAAGAAAGAAATATCACACGCATCACATGCTCTAAGATATCAGTATCAGCTACGTGTGTGTATATATATACACATATATATTATGCTCTGTGTGTGTTTTATTGTGCTGTGTGTGTATTTGTGTTTATTGTGCCATGTATTTTATTGTGCTGTGTGTGTTATTGTGCTTTGTATGTGTGTGTTTTCTATTGTGATGTATGAGTGTTTGAGTGTGTGTGTGTGCGTGTGTGTGTGTATATGTGTTTGTGTATCAGTATGTGTATGTGTGTATGAGTGTTTGTGCGTTTTATTGTGCTTTATGTATGAGTGCATGTGTGTATCAGTTTGTGTGTGTGATTAAGTGTGTGTATCAATCAGTGTGTGTGTTTTATTGCGCTGTGTGTGTGTGTCTGTGTGTGTTTTATTGTGATGTATATATGTATGTGTGTATATCAGTGTGTGTGTGTGTGTGTGCGTGTGTGTGTGTGTGATTGAGTGTGTGTATCAATCAGTGTGTGTGTTTTATTGCGCTGTGTGTGTGTCTGTGTGTGTTTTATTGTGATGTATATATGTATGTGTGTGTATCAGTGTGTGTGTGTGTGTGTGTGTGTGTGTGTGTGTGTGTGTCTGTGTTTTATTGTGATGTATATATCAGTGTGTGTGTGTGTGTGTGTGTGTGTGTGTGTGTGTGTGTGTGTCTATCAATCAGTGTGTGTGTTTTATTGCGCTGTGTGCGTGTCTGTGTGTGTTTTACTGTGATGTATATGTGTGTGTGTATCCGTGTGTGTGTTTATTGTGCTGTATGTTTGTGTGTGTGTGTATATATGTGTGTGTGCGTGTGTGTGTGTATATGTGTGCATCAGTGTGTGTGTGTGCAGTGTTCTGCCGCTGATAGACTCAGTGAGATACGGGTCTGTATCCTGTCTGGAATGTCAGGATTCTGTAATTCCCAAAGGAGGAGGAGAGTAAAGTGTGTGTGTGCGTGTGTGTGTGTGCGCGTGTGTGTGTGTGTGTGTGTGTGTGTGTGTGTGTGTGTGTGTGTGTGTGTGTGAGAGAGAGTTTCTCAGCAGGCAGAAGACTGAAGAGACGCCCTGTGGAGTAAAATACTCATTTACTGCGGTAAACATGCAGGAGAGCTACAGCACAGACTGATTAATCCAGCAGAGCCCAGAAACTAATAATCCACACAAACAACACGTCAGCACAACATTCTAATGCACAACTATTTCATTTAATTTAAATTTTTTATTTTTTATTTATTTTATTTTATTTTATTAATGTTTTATTTAATTTAATTTTAATTTAATTTTATTTAATTTTATTAATTTTATTTTATTGTATTCAACTTTATTATTTTTTTTAGTGAAATTTAATGTATTATTTTTTTTTGTATTTAATTTAATTTAATTTTATTTCTTTATTTTATTTAATTTCTAAATAATTACGATTTTAGATTTAAGATTAGACTTATTTATTTTTTAAATCACGTCCTTTTATTATATTATGTTTTTATTTATTTATTTGGATTTTTATTTATTTATTTTTTCTTTTCTTTTTTAGTGAAACTTTTTTTTCTGAAAAGCAAATGTTAGTTTACACGTTTTTTCCTCATGATTTTTTTTGTACACTAAATTTGTCATATTTCATACAGATTTGACTTATTGTTTTAAATCACTTTCTAATATTATGATATTTATTTATTTATTTTATTTTATTTCACCCATGTGCATGCGCCATATAAAGCATCCCTAATATGTCCTGCTGGTATTCACCTGGGCTCTGTTTTAGGGCCTCTTCATGTTTCGAGCGCTACAGTAAATGATGGTGTGTGTGTGTGTGTGTGTGTGTGTGTGTCTGTAAGTGTGTAATCCAGCTCTCTGTAATCTCAGGACACCTCCAGAGCCTCAAACTGCACTTTCTTCATGCGCTCTTCAATTAGCAGCGCTAGTTCAGGCTAATAATTTAGACGCGCTCCTACTCCTACTCGTTCTCAGAACATGGAGTTATCTGCTGAACACCTTCCCTTCTGCCAGAGCCTCACTGTGCGGGATCAAAGGTCACTTCAAAGCTGATGTTCATTTAAAGGAACACTACACTTTATATTGTTTTAATAATAACTTATTTTACAGCTCCTCTAGAGTTCAGTTGTTCAGTTTTAGCATTTTTTAATCCGTATATCCTGATCTCCGGGTCTTGCGAAAGCACCTTTAGCTTAGCTTAGCATAGATCATTGAATCGGATTAGACCATTAGCATCACGCTCGAAAATGACCAAAGAGCATCAATAATTATAGTATTTAAAGCTCGACTCTTCTGCGAACGAAGACAGACAGAAAATGAAAGGTACTATTTTCTAGGCTGATAAGGTCACACACACTCACACACACACACACACTCATTCTCACATACACACTTCCACACAAATACACACACATACTAACACACACTATCACACTCACTCTCTCGCACACAAACACTCTCTCTTTCTCTCACACACCAAATCACACAAAAATAGACATACACACACTAACATACACACTCACTCTCTTTCTCACACAGACACACACACACTAACATACACAAATACACACACTCTCTCACAAAACACATACACACACACACACACACATCACAAAAAACACAAATATACAAACACTCTCACACACTAACTCATATACACACACTCTCTCTCTCACACACACACACACACACACACAGTTTTTCCAGTGGAATGAGTGAGGTGTGTGTTGCTGGTGAGTGTTTATCTTGTGGAAATCCCCCGTTTGCGTTGCCTCGTTAAAATCAGTGTAGATGAAGCTCCTGCTTTCTGCTTTCAGTGACGTTATTAATGTTGTCAACACAAACAGAAAACAGAGCCGCGTTCAGAAATCAGACACTATCACACACACACATGCACACATACACACACACACACACACACACACACACACACACGCGCGCGCACACACACACACACTTCCAGATCATTCAGCAACTGTTTATTAATTGTTTAGATTTAAGATATACAGTTCCTGTGGTTTCTCTTCACGTAAAGAGGTACACCCCAGCTCTATCCTGGGCCCCTGCTGATTTACTGTTCATTAAATTAAAACTAAACCCTTTTCTTTTCAACAACTAAATAAAACATATTTTTTGGCTACTATAAACAAATGGGGCGGAGCGGTGGCGCAGTGGTGGCGCACTGTCGCCTCACAGCAAAAAGGTCGCTGGTTCGAGTCCAGGCTGGGTCAGTTGGCGTTTGCATGTTTGCATGTTCTCCCAGTGTTGGCGTGGGTTTCCTCCGGGTGCTCCGGTTTCCCTCACAGTCCAAACACATGCGCTATAGGGGAATTGATGAACTCAATTGGCTGTAGTGTATGAGTGTGTGTGTGTGTGTGTGTGTGTGTGTGTGTGTGTGTGTGTGTGTGTGAATGAGTGTTTCCCAGTATTGGGTTGCAGCTGGAAGGGCATCCGCTGTGTAAAACATATGCTGGAATAGTTGGCGGTTCATTCCGCTGTGGCGACCCCATTTTTTAATAAAGGGACTAAGCCAAAAAGAAAATGAATTATATTTACTAAGAATTACAATAAACCAAGAAATAAGTATTTAATCTAAACTATGTTTAAAAAAAACTTAATACTAAAAATGAATTTGTGAATTTATTATTTTTATTTTATTAATATTTTTATCTTTATATATTTTCATTTTGTTTAATTATTTACTTATTATCATTATTATTAATTATAATTATTTTATTAATTATGAATATATATATAATTTATTTTGTCTGTCTTTAGCACTGTTCAAATGGGCATTGTCTGTTGGCTTGTTTCATTGTGTTTTGTGATTAATAGTTAAAATGTTAATCAAAAATGAATTTGTATGTCCTTCCCCATCTTTCCTGTTCGACTAGGAAGAGCATCAACACAGTTAAACGATTTACAGCATTGTAATAAATGTACTCTGCAAGATGACTTTGCATGTATTTTTCTCACAGCGCTGGAACAGTCGGAGCAGTAAATCTTCCTCATTTGCACTCCTAAAGCTCCTTGTTTCTTGTGTTTGCTGCTAAATAAAGGCACTGATGCAGAAAAGCAGATAACACACTTCTCAAACGTGTCGGACAAATCTCGCACTAATGACCAGCGGCTAATTAGTGCTGTGGCTTAAACGCTGAATTAATTTGAAGACGTTAAATAAGATTATTTGATACTGGATCAAAGATGAAGAGGTTTTTGAGCATCACAACATTAGTGAAATATTATACAACTTAATTTTTTTTCCCTCCCTGAACAATAAAATTTGTAGAAATATACTTATGATATGGCCAAATAAAACGTCATTCATTCATTCATTCATTCATTCATTCATTCATTCATTCATTCATTCATTTATTTATTTATTTTATTTTCGGCTTAGTCCATTTATTAATCAGGGGTCGTCTCAGCGGAATGAACCACCAACTTATCCAGCATATGTTTTACACAACGGATGCCCTTCCAGCTGCAACCCAGTACTGGGAAACACCCATGCACACTCATTCACACACACACACACACACTCATACACTACGGACAATTTAACTCACCCAATTGACCTATAGCGCATGTGTTTGGACTGTGGGGGAAACCGGAGCACCCGGAGGAAACCCACGCCAACACGGGGAGAACATGCAAACTCCACACAGAAACGCCAACTGACCCAGCCGAGGCTCGAACCAGCGACCTTCTTGCTGTGAGGCGTCAGCGATACCCACTGCACCACCGCGTCGCCCAAACGTCATTCAATTCAACAATAAAACAGTAGCTATGTTTTAGTAGTGTCATTTTTGTATTCTAGGGATGCAACGATAATAGATTTAGGTTGTATGATTATAGTCTGAGGAATAATCACGGTTGGTTATCACGATTATTATGCATTCATCAATTTCGAAACACTACTAGTTTAGAAAATCACATGAAAAATTATCTAATTCTAAATCTTTGGATGGAAACACAGCTAGTGATTGTCCAGCGCTGAGGGCCTGATTAGAGTCTGATCAGAGGTCAGTGGTTCAGTGTTTTCCTCTGATTCCCACAGTTAAGCCCTGATCAGCTTCTCTGACGGAAAGAAAAAAGAAGCTGCCCTTTAGCCCTGACTTCAGATCAGCCTTTCAAGGTATATATTCATTAGGCTCGTAATACGGTTTCCTCCACACTGACCTTCTCTCTTTTACATTGTTCTTATCAAATGAACCCCCTGCGGGACTCTGAAATGTCAGGGTCAAAGTTCAGAGCAACAGGAAACGTATAGAGCCGGTGTTCGCTAACATGACGGTATTAAGATCACATGTTACTACAAATGCTGACAAAGCCCTTAAAAGCATGTGGATACGCTAGCTGGACACTAGCTGGGTCATAATTAGCCTGCAAACTCCAAACATAAAGAAAAAGTAAAAACTTACTGACACGATAATACAAAACACCTTAGAAACCACATAGCCCTGGCAACCACACAAAATAACACACACACTGCACAGCAACACGGTGAAAACTACACTAAAAAACAACACACTCATTCATTCATTCATTCATTCATTCATTCATTTTCCTTTGGCTTAGTCCCTTTATTAATCTGGGGTCGCCACAGCGGAATGAACCGCCAACTTATCCAGCATATGTTTTACGCAGCGGATGCCCTTCCAGCCGCAACCCATCACTGGGAAACACCCATACACACTCATTCACACACACACACACACACACACACACATACACACTCACTCATACACTACGGCCAATTGAGTTAATCAATTCCCCTATAGCGCATGTGTTTGGACTGTGGGGGAAACCGGAGCACCCGGAGGAAACCCACGCCAACACGGGGAGAACATGCAAACTCCACACAGAAACGCCAACTGACCCAGCTGGGACTTGAACCAGCGACCAGTGTGTGTGTGTGTGTGTGTGTGTGTGTGTATGGGTGTTTCCCAGTGTGGCAACCACTGATGAATAAAGGGACTAAGCCGAAAAGAAAATGAATGAATGAATGACATTAGCAAATGCATAGCAACACCCTGGCAACCACCAAAAATAGATACAAACTTGACTAAAAACACATCAAACTGCACAGCAATACGGTTAAAACTACATTAAAAAAAATACAGATTATAAATAAATGAATTCTAATAAAACACCTTGGTAACCACCAAGAGAACTCTGGAAACTGTAACATTGTAATAACTTGTATTAAAAACAATAAAACACACAGATTAGCAAATGCATAGCAACGCCCCGGCAACCACCCAAAATAACCAGCTTGATTAAAAACACATCACACTGTTATTTAATTAAAAAGAAACACCAACTTCATAAAAAAAGGACTTAAACACAGACTTCAAAGTGTTTCCATCTAAGGTTAACTGCCCTCTATAGGCTAGTAAAGGAACTACAGCACTCTGTTGCATTGACAATGCCTGAAACACTCAATTAATTTAGCCTATACAATAACCAAAAAAATCATATTGCATAAATATAATCCCATTAGTGACTGCTCTCATACTTCAACCCCCAAAAGCATCAACTAAACCCGTCCCAGGTGTTCGGCTTCACCCCGTCAGACAGGAAATGACATCACAGACGCACCTGGAGCATTTCACACACAGCAGTGAGCATGATTAATCCAGAAACTCTCCAGCACAGATGCGCTCGTGTAATTATTTGTTTAAACATATAAACCGACCCAAACCCCCTCTGCTGGAGTGTACATTAATCTACATTACACACACAGACAGATGTGTATATAAACCATCCCATAATGCTCCGAGGCCCAGGTGTCCGGGGTAAATGGGAGCAAACCTTAACGTAATTATATGTGACACTTAAAGCAGGTCAGGATTGGGGTTCACATCCTGTTTTCTCAATGAAAGCGGAGGATTTCTGGCACCCAGGCTGAAGATTATCTGAGAATAATCAACGTGTAAGCTTTAGGAGGAGAAAAACATGAATGTGCTGGCATTTTAAAGTCTGTTTCATTCACTCAGATGAGTTTATAATGAAAACACAGACTTGCAGAGCATCTTCAGTGTTAAAAGAGAAGGTTTTACAGCTATATATAATCATAAAGCATGGGATTTTAATTAAATAACACTCTTATTAGTGAATAATAAGATAAGAGAAATCTTCATTTATGCCAAAGGAAATTATTTCTCCAGAGGTTGGTTATTAAAAGAAAAATGTATTTATATATATATATATATATATATATAGTAGAGTGGTGGGCTGCACGGTGGTGCAGTGGGTAGCACGTTTGCCTCACAGCAAGAAGGTCGCTGGTTCGAGTCCCAGCTGGGTCAGTTGGCGTTTCAGTGTGGAGTTTGTATGTTCTCCCCGTGTTGGTGTGGGTTTCCTCCGGGTGCTCCGGTTTCCCCCACAGTCCAAACACATGCGCTATAGGGGAATTGATCAACTAAATTGTCCGTAGGGAATAAGTGTGTGTGTGTGTGAGAATGAGTGTGTGTGGGTGTTTCCCAGTACTGGGTTGCAGCTGGAAAGGCATCCACTGTGTAAAACATATGCTGGATAAGTTGGCGGTTCATTCCGCTGTGGCGACCCCTGATTAATAAAGGGAGTAAGCCGAAGGAAAATGAATGAATGAATGAAAAAAAAAATATATATATATATATATGCTAAAATGGACATGATTTTTGTTATTATTTGGGCCTGTATATGTGTGCAAATTCATTCATTCATTTTTTTTTCGGCTTAGTCCCTTTATTAATCAGGGGTCGCCACAGCGGAATGAACCGCCAACTTATCCAGCATATGTTTTACGCAGCGGATGCCCTTCCAGCTGCAACCCATCACTGGGAAACAACCATACACACTTTTTCACACTCATACACTACGGACAATTTAGTTCATCAATTCCCCTATAGCGCATGTGTTTGGACTGTGGGGGAAACCGGAGCACCCGGAGGAAACCCACGCCAACACGGGGAGAACATGCAAACTCCACACAGAAACACCAACTGACCCAGCCGAGGCTCGAACCAGCGACCTTCTTGCTGTGAGGCGATTGTGTTACCCACTGCGCCACTGGATTAAGATTGGAGCAAGCATCATTTGGTATTTTGAGGAGTAGGTGCAGGAGAGGCATCAAATCCCAAAGTACAAAATCTTTGTTATCATTGGAAGAGCGGCACCAAAGCAAGACCGTCTTTTAGAAGCGTTGGGATGTGGACACTGAGTGAAGCAGATGCTTGACAGTCTCTAAAGCACACACAGACTGTCTGTACTTTGTTCTGTGTCTCCATTATTTATGATTCTTGTTTTATTTTAACAAAAGTGTCTGGAACTTAAAATGTAATCTTCAGTATGTTTTTTAACTGTATGTTATTTATTTACACGACCATAATTATAAAATTAATAGTAGTACTAGTAGCAATAGTAATACCAGAATGGATAAATTAATAATTTAATCATTAAAGCTCAATGACTCCACTGGTTGCACATTTCTGAACACCACCTTTCTCATGCTGAAAGACTCAAACAAGATCCTCAATTCTATTCTTTAACTCTGTTGACGCCTAGCGGTCACATATAAGCGTTACAACTGCCTACAAAAGGCCTCAGTATACATTTGCAGACATGATATCATAATAACAATCACGAAGAACATTCAATATTACTGTATATTTGTACATACGACACCACCACTGCTGTGTCAGGGCCATGTGTTCAATAGATACTACACAACATGCCAGTTAGATGGATATTAATGGTTTTTGTTCATATTACAGTACTGTTAATAATAAAATAAGTAAATAAATTACATTTTAGAAGAGATTATAATTTGGGCACGGCGGCCTGAGATATAAACTTGAATCTTACCAGTTAGATGAGTTAAACTTGGTCTTTAAATATATATATCCATATTTATTTTGACGAATAAACGCCACACACACACACACGCACACACGCCTGTAAATCATTTAGATTCATAATTTGATTAGTTTAAATAATCCACACGCACTACTTTTTGAATATTATTGAATCTGAACACAAAATCTTCTCATGGGTCCACGTATTAGTAACTTATAAACGAGTTTAAACGCTTTTAAGGTGTTATTGATTTCATTTTTCCCGCCTTCTTTAAACGCCACAGAAATAGCGAGCTGTGATTGGTCACGCTGCTTGTCAATCTGTCCTGTGAAAATTTAAAATAATAATAATAATAATAATAATAATAATAATAATAATAATAATAATAATAATAATAATAATAATAAAAGAAAACGAAGAGACAAAGTAATACAAACATTGATAATATTAAAGAGAAGCAAATAAGAATATATATATATATATATATATATATATAAATTAGCTCCAAAAGTTTTGGGAGCGATGACGTCTGTGTTTACACTTTTTATGACGTCACACCACCGTGTAGTTTCAGTCTGAGGCGGATGTTGTGAGAGAAGGGGAAATGACAACAGACGAAGGAAGTGTCTCAATCTCGGAAAACACGAGTCTTCTGGAGCTCCGAGTGTTTTTATGACGGACAGTCATCGGTAACGGGCCGGTATGAGTGACGTCACGCCGGACACACCGGTTCGAAAGCTCCGGTTCTCCGTGCTGAGAGCATTAGCAGACCTGCTGGACCCGCAGGACACCTGGAGGAGCATCATGGCGGACATCAGCAGACCCTGCGGGGAGCCCAAATACACACAGATGCACATCAGGTACACACACACACACACCAAACAAACTGATGCACAAAAGAGAGAGAGACTGACAGACACCAATAGTATACAGACACACACACAGAAACACACATACACTCATCTCTCACATACACACACAGGCAGGCAGACTAACGTCATCACACACATATAGACAGAAAGACATCAACACACACACATCAACACACACGCACACAGACTGGCATCAACAGACTGACATCAACACACTTACCACCATGGACTGGCACACACGCTCAACATGAGAGAGACACACACACAGACATCAAAACACACACAACTTTCACCCACAGTCAACACACATACACTCTCACAGACACACACAACACTCACAGACAGACAACGCACACAACACGCATACACACTCATACACAAGAGACAGACAGGCTTCAATACACACACACACACACACACACACACACACACACACACACACACACACACTCATTCCCTCACAGACAGACAACAAACATACACACAGACATCAACACACACACATATGCACCTGTGTTCTCTTCAGTAGTGACATTTATTAAAATAAAACCGTATAAATCATTCAAAATATCAAGCTACATTACATAGTACTGTACTCATTCATTCATTCATTCAGTGAATTATACATTGTTTAAAGGTGCTGCATGTAAGTTTTGACTCTTCTACAGCAAATGGCATCATATGTGTGCAGATATTCAGAAACATGCAGAGTGAACAATCTTGTTTATCTGAGAAACAATGCTGAAGCCAGATATTCTGCTTTGAACATGTGCGTTACGTGCCGGAACGGCTGTCTTTGTTTTGGTTCATTTAACCCGCCCACTGCCAGTTTAGCCAATTATATTCCAGCACCCCGGGTTCCCTTGGTGGAAAACAACGTATTAAATTCATTCATCAGGAAGGCTCTTAAAGCATGCATCTCCGGTGGACAGTAGCAGATTCGAAAATGAGACGCAGATTCAGAGTTCCACGTGAGGTTATTAATTAGCAAATATATAAATATTAGAGCGTAAACATTAGGTGAGCAGGTTACACTGTAACCCCGTGTCCTAACAACACGCTACATGACGAGATCTGCAGTGATGAGCAGTTTAGCTGTTTGAAACACGACAGATATTTAACTTCAGCCATTCAGAAGCTCAGAATATGCACTTACTGCACTCCAGTGGAATGGTGAGGTTTCTAATCTAATTAATACATATTAAACCTCTTTAACATTATTAAATTATTACATTACTATTACTAAAGTTCAGTTTCAGATGGTTTATTTTATTGTCCAGATCTGAGGTGAACTATCTGCTGCTGCTTTCAGTAGTACGGCAATAAATGTGATGTAAAATGGCATTCAGACTCACATTATGAGCATTTAACACTGAATAAAGCACATGAGGTGTACCTGAGCTGATCATTGTCAGTTTTCTGTTGTTCAGCTGAGAGAAATAGAAGCCGTTTTTAATATATATATATTTCAGGTGTTGATTAGGACAAAAACTCTTTTTAACATGGAGAATATTCCTTCTATCACGTGCCGTTGCTTTTAGTTAGAACATGACTTAAATCAGCCTTAAATCAGCCTTTAGGCTCGATCGTCAGGCACACTTCTGTTGGTGTCGTCAATCTGGCAACCTGCGCTTGCGTTTGTTTTGATTC
>CAIGQV010017386.1:33529041-33543037 GCA_903798115.1 Danio jaintianensis
TCTGCTGTTCAAAACTAGCCTAAAGCGCCGTCTGCTGGTCAAAACTAAGCTCAGAATCAATTTCAGAGAGAATTGCAATGAATTTTAAAAATCCGAGAATCGAATCGCATGGATTTTATTGCCACAGTCCTACAGAAAACCTCCAAAGTATGTTGCTGACTGGCTTTTGAGGTTTACAGAAAACTATCCAAAAGACATTACAGACTCTATCGTGAAATTTCTATTTTTATATCAAGCATTTGAGCGATCTTGCACATGGCGCCGACTTTTTGAACTTTTCCACGTTCCTCAAAAACGTCCTTCAGGGACGCTGGTCAATGGTGCTGGACGTGTGATTATTTTATACTTCCTTTTTAATGTAGATACTCTTGTGCCTATATGTATAAGACACTGCAGAGAACGCATGGCATGGCGGTCATGAACAATACTCGTCATGAGGTCATGAAAAATACACCTAAAGCTGTGCCTTCATTAAAAACACCTGCGCACGGGTCACAGATCCAGGTCAAATCACTATCTGTAAGGCTATTTATTGTTTTAGGAAGTGAATTTATGAACTGGGTTGTCGTATGTATGCGGTACGTCTTAAAATATCTCCGTCTTTATTATGTTATTGTCGTATAAATGTATCCTAAAAAACCAAACTGCTGTGCAACTAAATATACGTTTACATGCATGTGTCGAAGATCTGAATGATATGCACTTGTTACTTGTTTATGCATCTTTTTTTTTGCATTTTCAGATTCAACCAAAGCAATGCCATCTAATCCCTGTGTTATTTTGACCGCTTTCACCACTGTTTTGTTTTCATGTTGGTCCTGTATGTTTTTCTGATGTGCAGGTGAGCCCCTCTTGAAAGGTTCGGATGGTAAATATGAGATATATTTGACTCAAAGCCTGTTATCAATAAACGACCTTCTTTTGACATGCAAGTACCGTGTTATTTCAGCCGTTGCATGTTATCTGTGGAAATGGTTCTTCTTGAATTGAGGTGCTCCCAAAGTGGCGACTGCTGGCGTTTGCCGCCGGTAGTCGTGATCCGTCGTGACCTTGTTGCCAAGCAACCCCTGCGGGCCGACCTTCGTCCAGATGTTGATCCGGTTCTGCAGAAAGTGGCAATCAAACCCATTTATAGGAGCATTTTGTCAACATCCATTAGGCACCATTACGGGTCAAAACACAAGGGTTATGAAAGCGTTTCTTCACTGAAGGTGATTTATTAAAGCTTTCAGAAATCTGCATGTGGCACATTACGACTTCATATGTGGCCACTCTCACTGTTTGCCCCATGGAGAGACGTGCAGAAGTTTCTTTGAAAATATTTCACTTTATAATAGATGCTCTGTTATTTCTTCTGAGAGTTGTTGTCTTGTGTTGTGTTGCGCTCTGACATGATAATTCTCTCTCTTTTCTGTACAATAGCTGTAAACCTGAATTTTCTTGCTGTATTTGCACACAACACACTTCTAATCTGTTTTGCCTCGTTCTCAAGGGAATCTGGACCTCGCTTGACTTTTTTGTTGTTGTGCCAGAAAAAACCTCTGATTCTGGTTAATCTGTTGCCCACCGTCTGACCGTAAGTACGTCCCTGATCTTCAATATCTGTGATTATGCAGAGGAATTAACTATTGATTTTTTTGCTGTACACAGATGGAGGTGCATACTGTATTAGCAAAGCAAGTTAGATGGGAACATTACGTAGAATTGATCCCTGATGACCTACAGCCCCATACTGCAGGTAACCTAATAATATGCTAATTTGGGGTACAAATTTGTCATTTAAAAGAATGTTGGTAAAGATAAATGAATATGTGCATAGATATTATATATATACTTCAGTTAGGAAACCAACTGATGTGTGAAAATAATGGCTCCAAAAAGATTAATGCATAGACCACCTTTACATTCATTCATTTTCCTTCGGCTTAGTCCCTTTATCAGGGATCGCCACAGCGGAATGAACCGCCAACTTATCCAGCATATGTTTTACGCAGCGGATGCCCTTCCAGCCGCAACCCAGTACTGGGAAACACCCATTCACACACATACACTACGGACAATTTAGCTTACCCAATTCCCCTATAGCGCATGTGTTTGGACTGTGGGGGAAACTGGAGCACCCGGAGGAAACCCACACCAACACGGGGAGAACATGCAAACTCCACAAGGCTCGAACCAGCGACCTTCTTGCTGTAAGGCGACAGCCGCCCTACCACCTTTACAATAATACTATAAATGTAAAATGAAATAAATGTAACGTAACGTTTATAATGTTTTACAAAATAAGTCAAAAAATAAATTTACTAAATAAAAACCATGACGACACCTGCCCTGACAGTGACTGTTGCTATTATGCAAATGAATCCAAATAAAATGTTCATTATTTACACTCAATATTCCGAAAATATTACGAAAATAACGAAAATATAAGTATTATAGCCTATATACTACAATACATGATTACCAAATATGACACAAATATAATATATATTTTTAAAAATGTCAACTATTTCCTCACATTTTATCTCTGACATGAAAATGAAGGCGTATGGGCTGTATTACAATTAATCTTAAAGTAACTATCAACAATAGTATTGATCTTTGAATGCCCCTTTTGTTTTCAAACCATACATCATCTTCGTCTTTAAAATTGAAGTGCGTGCGTGCGTGCGTGCGTGCGTGCGTGCGTGTGTGTGCGTGCGTGCGTGCGTGTGTGTGTGTTAAATTGGCCAGGTTTCTCGACAGCAGACGTGTACCTCATGTAAAACCGTGCACTCGGTCGCCTCAAGCTCTTGAATTGAGTCGTGATCGGTGAGGATTTTCTCCGGTTTTCCAGCAGATCATCTGTCATGTCGGGAAATCACTCGTGTCTCCGTGATCACAGTACGGAAAGACTCAAACCCGTGACAGAGACGGAACCGCCGCTCGGTATCTGTCACTCAGCCCTCCATCACGGCGGCTCTGAAGCGCGCGCGCGGGAATCCTGTGTCAGATTGCGGGAGAAGCGCTTCAATTGGAATTCCGTCCCTGTCCGGGTCTCAACCGACACGGCAAATCCCCGTTCCGAGCCACTCACACGTTCCTCCGAGAAAACCCACCAGCCTTAATATCTCAGTGCACTTCCCGAGATAGAAAGAGTCCATTTTTATCAAGCGTGCTGCAGGGAAAGTCATGAGACTATCACACTGTCCTTGAGAAGCGCGGTAATGAGCGGTTTCGCGGGAAAAGCCGTTAACGGTCTCGCAGCGATATTCAAAATTGGAAATAAATAAATAAGTAACGGACGAGCAGAGCGTTTTCCCTCAACGGCAGCTGCAGACGGAAGATAAACTTTAAGCGTGGACTGCAGGAGCTGATAAGATATCACATTTACTGGTTATTATGAGGGAAAATCAAGAGCGCTTCTTTTCCCAGACGTTTGTCGATGTTTCAGGACAGTTTCGCTCATCTCAGCTGTCATTCTCGTGTAAAATCGATTGTGTTTTGGGCTCCATCTGTTGAATTAAACCACTGAGGCCTGTTGCATCAACTGCTAGTTCCACAGGTTAGTCAGGTGTTTATCAGGGGGTTTTTGGGACTTAAACAACCTTAAATCTTCTCTGACATTGATTCCAAACCACCTGTATGGCGTTTTGTCTGTTAAACAACACATTTATGGCTTGATTTCACCAAAATGTTAAAATGGCGGACATTTTATAAAGTAGTCACAGGAACTGTTCAACGGTAAAGTCTAGATAGGATACAGCTGCAGATATGCACATTAATATAGCATCATTTTTATGACACTGTATAACAATAATCAATATTTCTACAGGACTATGGCGGTTGGGTTTAGGGTTATGGTAGGGGTAGACGTTAAAAATACAATTTATTGGGTAATTTAATAATTACTCTGTACAACTACTGTTTTTATGTTACTGTGAAGGTTGGGTTTAGGGTTGGGGTGGCGGTAGACATTATTAAAATACAATTAATGGGACATTTAATAAATAATATAAATCATTTTCGTTAACTTCTGGCAGCAACCGCATCTAATCTAGCAACAACCCTGTTCAATAGAAGTCATGTATATCGAAGCTTCCATGTTGTCACAAAAGGTTAATCTTTTTATCTCATAAATGTAATTATTATTACTTGAGTTACATTACATTCATTTATTCATTCATTTTCTTTTCGGCTTAGTCCCTTTATTAATCAGGGGTCGCCACAGCGGAATGAACCGCCAACTTATCCAGCATATGTTTTACACAGCGGATGCCCTTCCAGCCGCAACCCAGTACTGGGAAACATCCATACACACTCATTCACACACACTCATACACTACGGCCAATTTAGTTCATCAATTCCCCTATAGCGAAACCCACGCCAACATGGGAAGAACATGCAAACTCCACACAGAAACGCCAACTGACTCAGCCGGTACTCAAACCAGAGACCTTCTTGCTGTGAGGTCACAGTGCTAACCACTGAGCTACCATGCTGCCCAAATTAACTATTTATTACCACTTTTAAAGTATGATCTTATTTTACATGTCCAATCCTGTACACAACACTTAAACCCAACTACAATACTAACTATTTATAAGCAGCTAATTAGTACTTTAATGAGCTCAAAGTCTTAGTTCATTTTTAATAATAGCATGGATAGTTACTTATTAAAGTGACCATTAATTATTTTTATTACATATATTAATTAGCCGTCATCGTTTCCATGTTAAATGCATGTTTGAAATCCTGACTTTCAGATTAGCATTGCAGCGCTGAATGGGCGGGCCTTCATGCTGTCACTCAAACACCCAGCCAATCAGATTTTTCCGCAGCATCTCCTGTGTGAGCAGAAGCCGTAATATCAGCTCCCCGTCGGTCGTAGCATCTGCTGCCGAGGGTTTCTCTCTCTGATAATAAATTGGTCATTTAGGAGCCAGCTGGAATCAGGCCGGTGCATGCTGGGATTCCTCCGTCCTGCCGCTGGGGCCCGCTGGGCACATATGGCCCCTGTGCCAGATCTGGACCAACACTGGAGCCGCTCCATAACAGGCTTTTATTATAGAACATTCCAGATATTATTACAGTCCTGTCAGGAACATTCATGAGCCCACAAGAGTCTCTCAGTTATGCAGAGGATTTCCTTCTTTAATCATTAGATGAATTGGACCATAAAGCATCCATGTCAGTTTTTTTTATTATATGCAGTTTTATATTCAGTCACCTAGCATTATTTTATGAATGAATCTAATCTTTATATTATGCTTATTTTTATATATTTTTATTCTTATATTTATTTTACTTTTTTTATTTAAAATTTTAAAATTATTCATTTTACTTTCTATTATTGTTTTATTTTGTCATTTATTTGCTTGTTTGTGCGCTTATTGTAATCTAGGGTTTGCTATTATTTTATTTAATGTTTAATATTTGACTTGTTTGCATTTTGTAAGTACACTGTACTGTTTTACCTCATTTTAATTATGGATTTTTTTTTTTTTTTAACCTTTTAGTGTTTGTTTTTTATATTATTATTAATAATATTATTATTATTAATACAGATTTTCAGTTTTTCTTTACACTTTTCCTCAAGTTAGCGTTGTCGTGTTTTTACCGTCCATTTAGCATTTATTCACTAAATCATTCATTCTCATTTTAGTGCTGTAATCTGTATTATTCACATCATTCACTTCTTTTATTTACATATTTTTATCTTCTATAAACATTCCCAGTTAAAATAATACTTATTTGTTCCTTCTAATTATAGTGTTGTAATGTTTATTATCATCACATCATTCACTCTTTATTTACTTATTTGTATCTTCTATAAACATTCCCAGTTTTAAAAACCCTGATTGATTGATTTATTTAATCATTCATTCTCATTTTAGTGCTGTAATGTCGCTGGTTCGAGTCCCGGCTGGGTCAGTTGGTGTTTCTGTGTGGAGTTTGCATGTTCTCCCCGTGTTGGCGTGGGTTTCCTCCGGGTGCTCCGGTTTCCCCCACAGTCCAAACACATGCGCTATAGGGGAATTGGGTAGGCTAAATTGTCCGTAGTGTATGTGTGTATGTCCTGATCCTCCAGGTTGGGGGTTGAGCGTTGGGCTAACGACCCACCTCGTACAAATGAGATGTTACGAAACACCAATATGGTGCGGCTAAATATCAACTTCGATATAAACAACTCTGGGAATAAGTAATGTTTATTATCACATCATTCACTCTTTATTTACTTATTTTTATTTTCAATAAACATTCCCAGTTTAAAAAAACCCTGATTTATTAATTTATTTATTTATTCATTGATTTATTTATTTTTATTTTTTTTATTAGTTTACTAATTTATTTATTTAATCAATCATTCATTCTCATTTTAGTGCTGTAATGTTTATTATTCACATCATTCATTAATTTACTTATTTTTTATTTTCTATAAACATTCCCAGTTAAAAAAAAACTGATTTATTTATTTATTCTCATTATAGGGCTGTAAGGCTTATTATTCATATAATTTACTCTTTATTTGCTTATTTTTATATAAAAAAAATAACTGATTTAAGCATTTATTTAATCATTAATTCTCTCTTTAGTGCTGTATTTTATATCATTTTACTATTTAATTAAATTTTTCTAACTATTCCCAGCAGCCCAGATTTATTTCAGCACCTAAAATAAGTTTTCTATAAACATTCCCAGTTTAAAAAACATGATTTATTTGTTTATTTATTTAATCAATCATTCATTCAGATTATAGTGCTGTAAGGCTTATTATTCATATCATTTACTCTTTATTTACTTATTTTTATATGCTCTGTAAAAAATGCAGGGTTCTACACAATTCCTTCATGTTGTCCCAACACAAAACGATTAAGTTAATTTAATTGTTTTTACAAATTTAAGTTAATTGAATTAAAAAAATTAGCCCTCAGCCTCCCTGGGAAAGTCTATGCCAGGGTATTGGAGAGGAGGATCCGGCCGGTGGTTGAACCTGGGATTCAGGAGGAACAATGTGGTTTTCGTCCGGGCCGTGGTACACTGGACCAGCTCTATACCCTCACCAGGGTGCTCGAGGGTTCATGGGAGTATGCCCAACCAGTCCACATGTGTTTTGTGGACCTGGAGAAGGCATTCGACCGTGTCCCTCGTGGCATTCTGTGGGGGGTGCTCTGGGAGTATGGGGTCAGAGGCGCTCTGTTAAGGGCTGTCTCGTCCCTGTATGAACAGAGTAGGAGTTTGGTTCTCATTGCCGGCAATAAGTCAAACTTGTTTCCAGTGCATGTTGGACTCCGGCAGGGCTGCCCTTTGTCACCAATTCTGTTCATAATTTTTATGGACAGAATTTCAAGGCGCAGCCTTGGGCTGGAGGGGGTCTGGTTCGGGGACCACAGGATCTCATCTCTGTTATTTGCAGACGATGTTGTTCTGTTGGCTTCATCGAACATGGACCTTCAGCATGCACTGGGGCGGTTTGCTACCGAGTGTGACGCGGCTGGGATGAGAATCAGCACCTCCAAGTCCGAGGCCATGGTGCTCCACCGGAAAAAGGTGGTTTGCCATCTCCAGGTTGGAGGAAAGTCCTTACCTCAGGTGGAGGAGTTCAAGTATCTTGGGGTTTTGTTCACGAGTGAGGGAAGGATGGAACGTGAGATTGACAGGCGGATTGGTGCAGCGGCAGCAGTAATGCGGTCGATGTACCGGTCTGTTGTGGTGAAGAAAGAGCTGAGCCGAAAGGCAAAGCTCTCGATTTACCGGTCTGTCTACGTTCCTACTCTCACCTATGGTCATGAGCTTTGGGTCATGACCGAAAGGACAAGATCTCGGATACAAGCGACCGAAATGAGTTTCCTTCGCAGGGTGGCAGGGCGCACCCTTATAGATAGGGTGAGGAGCTCTGTCACCCGGGAGGAGCTTGGAGTAGAGCCGCTGCTCCTCCACATCGAGAGAAGTCAGCTGAGGTGGCTCGGGCATCTGTTTCAGATGCCTCCTGGACGCCTACCTAGGGAGGTGTTCCAGGCATGTCCCACCGGGAGGAGGCCTCGGGGAAGACCCAGGACACGCTGGAGGGACTATGTCTCTCGGCTGGCCTGGGAACACCTCGGGATCCCCCCGGAGGAGCTGGAGGAAGTGTCTGGGGAGAGGGAAGTCTGGGGTTCTCTCCTAAGACTGCTGCCCCCGCGACCCGGCCCCGGAAAAGCGGATGAAAATGAATGAATGAATGAATGAATGAATTAAAAAAATTAGGTTATCACAAAAAACATCAAGAATTGTGTTGATTCAGCTCATTATATATAAGTAGTTTGAACAAGCAGCTAAACATATTTTTTGAGTGTATAAAAAATGATTTAAGCATTTATTTAATCATTAATTCTCATTTTAGTGCTGTACTTTGTATCATTTTACTATTTAATTTCATTTTTCTAACTATTCCCATCAGCCCAGATTTATTTCAGCACCAAAAATCAATTTTAGTGTCTCCGCACAAATCAATTGTCCCCCTAAAATGTCAGTTTTTATCATTAAAAGCCCCTGTGACTTTGAATATACGTAAAAAAGGCAGTGGTAATATTCTTTACCCGTGTTTTACCGAAGGAAATAACCCAGTCAAATGTATCCAGAGTGATTTAATGAGCATAAATCTCCATTTTCAGCCTGGAGCTTCAGGCCTGCTCTCCAATGTCGACTCCAAAATCGCCTCCATGAATTGTTGATCAAACGCAGCGTGTGTTTTGGACGTTTTCCCGAATGCTGAGCACATAATCCGCAGAATCAGCCCCATCAGCAGATCTGGGCCGAAAGGGAAACCTCGCCACGGCCAACAAAAACTCGACTTTTTGCAGCGAAACAAACCGTACATGAGTGTAATCCTCCAGGAGGAGAGTTTGATGAAGCGAGCGTGCTGAGATTGATCAAACTACTCCTGTAAATCAGTTCACTAATACAGCGCTTTATCTACTGAAACTACACTGCAAACAATGCTTTCTAGTCCAAATATCTAAAAACTCTTAAATCAAGAAGCATTTTCTAGACAAGCAAATCAATATTGAATTGTTTTCAGAAATGAGTCAAAATTAAGTGAGTTTTTCCTTAAAACAAGCAAAATAACCTGACAATGAGGCGGTGAGTAAAATAATGTTATTTCAAAGCGAAACAAGATTATTTTGCTTACTGTATTGGTCGATTATTTTGGTTTTATGTAAAAATAATGTTGGAATCATTATTTCTGAACACAAAACAATATTTTTTGCTTGTCTAGAAAATGCATTGTGATTTTATTTCATGTTTAACATCTGTTAAAATCCATATTTTACAGAAAAACTTAAACTAAAATATAAATATGCATTTATTTGTTTTGCCTTTTTACAGAATAATACAGTTTTAGTGCAGATCTACAGTAATTCTGTAGAATATGGAGGTTTTTACAGTGTATTTTAGGCTGTTCTGTTTATCATTTACTTTAACTTATTTTATTTTTCTAACTATTCCCGTCACCCCAGATTTGTTTCAGCACCTATTTATTTCACACAATTACATTAGTGTCTATGCACAAATCAATTGTTCCCCTAAAATGTCTATTTTGTTTATCATTAAAAAAGTTTTTTCTTAAAACAAGCAAAATAATCTGCCAATGGGGGAAGCAAAATAATATTATTTAAAGGCAAAAACAAGATTACCCCTGCTGACCCCTTTTGTCTGCCGACCCCATTGGCAGATTATTTTAGCTTGTTTTGATAAAAAACTCACTTCATTTTCACTCAGTTTTGACAATATCTTGTGTTTGTCTAGAAAATGCCTCTCGATGTAAGAATTATTAGATATTTGGACTAGAAACAAGACAAAACCTCTCAGTTAAAGGCTGTGTTTCAGTGCAGAGTTGGCTGGCTTGTTTTCTTGGCTCATCTGTGATTGAATAATCAAATCCTAATCCTGCGTTTCATTAGGCTGGAAGTCAAAGCCCTAAACAAACTCAGTATTGATGTCCGTGTCAGAGAAATGCTTGGATAAGTCAGATTAAATCTACGTTTATGCACTTAAAAATGTTCATAATGCAGAAATATTCTCTATTTTGGGTAATTCAGAATGCACTGTTGTTGTTGTTGTTTTTTTACAGAATATTGCATATTTACAGAATTTTACCCTTTTATTCATTCATTCATTTTCCTTCAGCTTAGTCCCTTATTTATCAGAGGTCGCCACAGTGGAATGAACCGCCAACTATTCCAGCATATGTTTTTACACTGCAGATGCCCTTCCAGCTGCAACCCAGTACTGGGAAACACCCATACACTCTCACATTCTCACATACACACACACACACACTACGGCTAATTTAGCCTACCCAATTCCCCTATAGCGCATGTGTTTGGACTGTGGGGGAAACCGGAGCACCAGGAGGAAACCCACGCCAACACGGCGAGAACATGCAAACTCCACACAGAAACGTCAACTGACCCAGCCGGGACTCAAACCAGTGACCTTCTTGCTGTGAGGCCACAGTGCGACACCACTGAGCCACCGTGCCGCCCTTTTGTTTGTCTATTTTTGTTCACTTTTGTGTTAATGTTAGAGTTTTAGAGTTATAAAAAAGTCACTATTAAAAGTTATCATTTTAAGAAATAGTCCATTTTAAAGTGAAATAAAATCACAATCACAAAACAAATAAATCAGATTTGTGAGAAATAAAGACAAAAACTGTGATGGCCTGTAAAAGCCTGCAATTAAAAGTTAAATTGTCATAAAACTAAATCATAAGCATGTAAACCTTCAAAAGAAAAATGTCAGAATTGTGAGATACATACTAAAAACTGCAAAGTAATGACATCACAGTTACCTTTTTTTATATACTGCACGTTGACTTGAGCTGTAAAATGACTTAAAAAACATTTACTCTTGTTTTCTGAAGACTGTATTAACATGAATCTTCCAATGAAGTAAAAAACAATACTTTCTTTAAAAGGGAACAAACATTATTATTATTATTTTATAATTCTGAAATGTTTCCTACTTTAAGCATAAAGACGCTGCATATTTATTTAAGAGATTTGCATGTAATTTAGCTTCTCCAGATAATATATATCCTGCATTTGGAAGTGTACTGTAGTTGCTGTTTCTGACTGATTTGCAGATGTTGTTTTCCTCCAGATTGAGTGTTTTTCTGCTGCGGGACAGAATCTCCATCTGCACACACTCTCTGACGACCTCTGACCCCTCAAGATGCTGCAGGTAAACCATATATTAGCACAATATAATATACATGTACAGTTCAACATAAACTTTTTATTTTCCAAATATTTCCCGAGTGCTGTTTAACTGAGAATTTCACACCATTTCCTATTATATAAGACTGCTGTCAAGGCAAATGTGAAATAATATATATATATGTACATTAATATATTCAAATATAAAAAGAAAACAGTCACTGTAATGCATAATGCATAATAATTAATTTGTTTCTAAAATTATTATTATTATTATCATTAAATTAAATGTAAGATTCTTCAGCACAATTGCATTATAGTGATTTTTTCTACACAATATTTAGTGGAAAAACACAGATTTTCAATTAAAATAAAGGCTCTAAATCACAATATTTTATTTAAAATTTGGAGGAAAAAATCAGGCTGTATACAATTTGTGTGTGTGTGTGTGTTTGAGGCAAAATTGAAGGCAATTAGCCCTCCTGTGAAACTTTAATTATTTCTCAAATATTTTTCACAGTATTTCTTATTATATATATTTTTCTAAACAAAGGCTTTTTTATTTTGGCTGCAATAAAAATATATAAAGAAAATATTAAATATATATATAAACAGGGCTGCACGGTGGCGCAGTGGGTAGCACAATCGCCTCACAGCAAGAAGGTCGCTGGTTTGAGTCCCGGCTGGGTCAGTTGGCGTTTCTGTGTGGAGTTTGCATGTTCTCCCCGTGTTGGCGTGGGTTTCCTCCGGTTTCTCCCACAGTCCAAACACATGCGCTATAGGGGAATTGATGAACTAAATTGGCCATAGTGTATGAGTGTGTGTGTGTGTGTGAATGAGTGTGTATGGGTGTTTCCCAGTGATGGGTTGCAGCTGGAAGGGCATCCGCTGTGTAAAACATATGCTGGATAAGTTGGTGGTTCATTCCGCTGTGGCGACCCCTGATTAATAAAGGGACTAAGCCGAAAAGAAAATGAATGATTGAATGAATATATTTAAAAAAGTATATGAAAATATTATATAATAATATAATGTACTGTCATCAAAGACAAAAGAAATGAGTTTTTAGGAAGTAGTTATTAAATATTAACTATTGTTTATAAATGAGTTGAAAAAATCTCTGTTATACAGCACTTATTACAACAAATATTTGATAAAGAATTACAGTTTAATTATTGTATATTTTATCATCTGTACAGCACTCAATCACATACAGAAGCTCATAAAACCTTTGGTGTTTAGTAGAAATGTCAATGTTTTCATCGTTAATAACAGCTAAATATCATCTGCAGGAATAGTAAAAATATGCAATATTGTATACAAGATGTTTTCAATATAACATTTCCCTTGAGAAATCCTATTTTTAGTAGGTATTTTTAAAATAATTTATGTCATGATCATACCAATCAAAATTAAATCATATTCAGGTTAAAAATAATCTGTAAACTTAAGGTGTAAATATTTAAAACACTGTTAATGATTTAATGATTATAAACCTGCGCAGATATTCTGACTCTGATTGTCACTTTCCCGCCATTAGTGTTTACTTTCAGCTTTGGGTTCAGCTTTAAGCCAATAGCAGAACAGCAGCTACAGGGGGGCAGGGCTAAAGATAGTACGGCCCCATGTGATGGGTCAAATTTGGATAAACAACCAATGCATGCAGCACACAAATGCTTGCCCCATAAATGTAATTTATCACCCCTCTGCGATATTGCATAAACTATAATCATAACGATAATAATTTGAGCTCTAGTTGTGGTCAAGGATTTAATTTCCCTCTGATATTGTGTGGCTCTTTCACAGCTTCGAGGTGAGGCCATAAACATCTATAAACCATCCATAAATCATAAATAATGAAGAAACCACAGTTTGACACAAATGGATGAGAGTCAACAAACATGGAGACTTCAGGTAACAAGACAACGTTAAACCCTTTTATTGGCCCTTTCTGTCCTTCATTTCTTTTGCTACAGCAGATATTTATCATTTAACGCATAAAAATGAATCGTATTTAGTGAAATCATCACAGAAAGAAATGCTTAAAATGAGAGTCATTCTGTGTCACTGAAGAATTGATTAGTATTTTAGTGTGGTTTTCCTTGCATTTTATTGAGAAATATCACGTTTATGTTGTATATTTTATTTCTTGTTTCGATTTATGTACTAACAACTGTGAGGGGAAGTCTGAATGATGGCATATAAACTCTGAATTGAGACAGACCATAAACGGCTTAAAAAGTCAGAATTACAGGATTATACAATCACAATTGTGGGAAATAAGTCAGAACTGAGAGACAGAATAACAGATTAAATTGTAAGAAAAAAGTCAGATAACTAAGAAGGAAAGAATCGCCTATTCAACATCAGAAAGTGGTAATTGTAATAGTTGATGAATTTGCAATTATGAAAACTATAAAGTCTTAATTGCTAGATATTAAGTTAGAATTGAAACAATGCGTAAAAATATTACAAATGTGAAAAACAATCAGCCGATAAACACACAGTTGTGAAAAATATCAAGTCTGAATTGCGAGATATTAAGTTAGAATTGACACATTGCAAAAAAAAACAAACGTGAGAAAATGATTATAAGTGGGACAGCCGATAAACACAATTATAAGAACTATAAAGTCTGAATTGCGAGATATTACGTTAGAGTTGACAGATTGTGTAAAAAAAATTTATATAAAAAATTATAAACAATTTAATAATAAATAAATAATAAAAAACTTAGACTATTAATTCGTAATTGTGCGAAAAAGTCGGAATTGCAAAATATTAAGTTAGAAAAAATTGTGAAAAAATTATCAGA
>CAIGQV010017386.1:33573062-33589984 GCA_903798115.1 Danio jaintianensis
GCCACCAGTGCAGAGCTTGCTCAGGAATGGCAGCAGGCAGGTGTGAGTGCATCTGCACGCACAGTGAGGCGAAGACTTTTGGAAGATGGCCTGGTGTCAAGAAGGGCAGCAAAGAAGCCACTTCTCTCCAAAAAAAACATCAGGGACAGATTGATCTTCTGCAAAAAGTATGGCGAATGGACTGCTGAGGACTGGGGCAAAGTCATATTCTCAGATGAAGCCCCTTTCCGATTGTTTGGGGCATCTGGAAAAAGGCTTGTCTGGAGAAGAAAAGGTGAGCGCTACCATCAGTCCTGTGTCATGCCAACAGTAAAGCATCCTGAGACCATTCATGTGTGGGGTTGCTTCTCATCCAAGGGAGTGGGCTCACTCACAATTTTGCCCAAAAACACAGCCATGAATAAAGAATGGTACCGAAACACCCTCCAACAGCAACTTCTTCCAACAATCCAACAACAGTTTGGGGAAGAACAATGCATTTCCAGCACGATGGAGCACCGTGCCATAAGGCAAAAGTGATATCTAAGTGGCTCAGGGACCAAAACGTTGAAATTTTGGGTCCATGGCCTGGAAACTCCCCAGATCTTAATCCCATTGAGAACTTGTGGTCAATCCTCAAGAGGCGGGTGGACAAACAAAAACCCACTAATTCAAACTCCAAGAAGTGATTATGAAAGAATGGGTTGCTATCAGTCAGGATTTGGCCCAGAAGTTGATTGAGAGCATGCCCAGTCCAATTGCAGAGGTCCTGAAAAAGAAGGGCCAACACTGCAAATACCGACTCTTTGCATAGATGTCATGTAATTGTGGATAAAAGCCTTTGAAACGTATGAAGTGCTTGTAATTATATTTCAGTACATCACAGAAACAACTGAAACAAAGATCGAAAAGCAGTTTAGCAGCAAACTTTGTGGAAACTAATATTTGTGGCATTCTCAACACTTTTGGCCACGACTGTACATTGTTTGCAACCACCTACCTTAAAATAAATTAGTAAATCCAGTCAATCTTTTTTTTTTCAGTGCTATATAAGTCAATAAATTAAATTAATGCTCATTCAAAGTGCTTTACATAGACAAAGATGAGAACTAAAAGTGACAGAGAGTGAAAATGACTGAAAACAGATGATGAATGAGTTTTGTGCTGATGAACAGAAGTGAAGTGCTCAGAGACGGATGAGGGTTTGTGTGTTGTCGCGTGCAGACGCAGCATTTGGACGTGATCGGTGTTTTAAAGCGCCATCACTCCAGCAGGAGGGGAAAAGACAAAAGCTGAATTACTGAATCACTGCTGCGAGCTCAGAAACACGGCCTGCACTTGAACAGTCTCACGCTGAGATGCACTAAAACGCCTCTAAATGACGTCTGATTGGCTGCTGAGATCAGGAATTTACAGGAATCTACATCATCAGTCTGATGCTGGATCAACTAATCAATTACATTTTTTATTTCTCAAAAGTGTTTTATTGAACATGTTAGATATGAAACATGTAGTACAAATAGTTTTTCTTTTTTTTTTTAGACAAACAAATTTCTCGTCGCACACATACACATTTAGGTACTCTAAAAATATATGTATGAAATTAACATAAAATACTAATAAACAATAATATTAAGTCAAATCAATTACATTTATTGAAAGCGGTATTGTATGCTTCATTTCATCTATTTACTTATAAAGCATAAAGAAACACTACAATAGCTGACCACTGTGCTGTACAACAAGACAGAAGACAAACATATATATATATATCAATACAACACAATGCACTTTAAAAGTAAATAATAAGAGACAAAGTATTTATAATGAGTTAAAAGCAACTAAAAGATTTTTTAAATATTTGTTTGGGTTATTTAAAGGTGTCTTTGATACAGGGCAAGTATTAAACTACTCTGAGCAATATTATTTAATTATATGTAATAGTTGATGCTTGATGGTTACATGAAATTGCAACATCACAAATCTAATTTGCTAAACAAATGCATATTTTATTGTACTTTTTAATTTATGCACAGACAAATTGTATCAGAAAATCAAAAGTTGATCATTTTTATGCAGTTTTTTTTGGTGGTACTGTAATTAAATAATATTACGTAACGTCTTTGAGTAATATTTAATTACATGTATGGTTAAAGCTGTGGATTAGGGTTAGTTGCATGTAATTATGCATAATTAATTGTAATTACTGTAGTAAGCGCATGGAACGTCTAACAAGGTTAATAAGTTTATATTTACAGTATTGCAATTGAAGCTTGAATTAAAACGAATGATAAAAGCATTATAAACATTGAATATTGATGCAATTAATCTAGCATACACTGTAAAAATCGTTATAATCTGTAACTATTTTGTTGATTTAACTTCATTCATTTTCTTTTCGGCTTAGTCCCTTTATTAATCTGGGGTCGCCACAGCGGAATGATCCGCCAATTTATCCAGCATATGTTTTACGCAGCGGATGCCCTTCCAGCTGCAACCCAGTACTGGGAAACACCCATACACACTCATACACTACGGCCAATTTAGTTCATCAATTCCCCTATAGCGCATGTGTTTGGACTGTGGGGGAAACCGGAGCACCCGGAGGAAACCCACGCCAACACGGGGAGAACATGCAAACTCCACACAGAAACGCCAACTGACCCAGTCGGGACTCGAACCAGCGACCTTCTTGCTGTGAGGCGACAGTGCTAACCACTGAGCCATCGTGCTGCTTCATTTAACTTATTTTTTATAATTATGCACATTAATAATTTACTTACTAATTTTAAGGCTTGCATTCTTAAAATAAAGTCAACTAATCGCTTTGTACAGTGAATAAATAATACTGAAACAACTCGAAAAACACGTCAAGGGTTAAATTATTATGAGTATGTGTGGTTTATTGCTTTCAGAGAATATATCCTGAATTAAGTTAGCTTTATTTACCCTTTTGGCGAGTAATGCCCTAGTTTTAAGCATAAATGTAATAAAGTGTAGTAAGGTTTTGCCAAAGTACATAATTATTTTTATTCATGATATAATAACTTACATTTTGCTTCAAGTAAATGTGAGGAAAAAAGCAGCAGTATTTCCTCCATTGCAGTACAAAATATTGCATATATAAACGATATGCATTTTTTAATATACAGTTTAAGTCAAAATTATTGTTTCAACACTTTTTTTAACATAATAGTTTTAATAACTCATCTCTAATAACTGATGTCTTTTCTCTTTGCCATGATGACAGCACATAATATTAGACTAGATATTCTTCAAGATACTAGTATTCAGCTTAAAGTGACATTTAAAGGCTTCACTAGGTTAATTAGGGTAAAGTTAGGGTAATTAGGCAAGTCCTTGTATAACAGTGGTTTGTTCTGGAGACAATCCAACACTAATATTGCTGAAGGGGGCTAATAATATTGACCTTAAAATGGCTTTAAAACAATTAAGAACTGCTTTTATTCTAGCCGAAATAAAACAAATAAGACTTTCTCCAGAAGAAAAAATATTATAGGAAATACTGTGAAAAATTCCTGAATCTGTTCAACATCATTTGGGAAATACTTGAGAAAATATTCACAAGAGGGTGAATAATTCTGACTTTCAACTGTATATTATTTATGGAATATTTTCAACCGAAGACGAGGCTAAAATTCTGCTGATTTTGGGCTCACTGAATGCATCTTAATGATTTCTCTCCGTCCAATAACCTTCATTTAACCCTGTGAAAGAAGCCCCGCGTTTCATTTCTACAGCCTGGAACTCCCGGACGTTTTTTTTATTCGCCTGAAATTTGGGTCTGAATGAAATTGTTGCGATCAAAAGAGAAGCCACGGCCGCTGCAGTCCGGCTCTTGAACCCCAGAATGAAGGTTTTGCTTCTCTATAATCTGCTGCTGACCGTACAAAAGCCCAGCTCCAGGTGGACTAGCTCAAAAACAGCCCATAATAACTGGTGCAGAGACAGCCCGTAATAACTGCTGAGCAATTGCAGCGTTATGCATGTGACATTTGCAGTAAAAACTTAAAACATAAATTCAAGTATATACAGTTAAAGTCAGAATTATTCGCCCTCCTGTGAATTTTCTTTCTCAGATATTTTCCAAATGATGTTGAACAGATTCAGGAATTTCTCACAGTATTTCCTATAATATTTTTTCTTCTGGAGAAAGTCTTATTTGTTTTATTTCGGCTAGAATAAAAGCAGTTCTTAATAGTTTTAAAGCCATTTTAAGGTCAATATTATTAGCCCCCTTCAGCAATATTAGTTTTGGATTGTCTCCAGAACAAACCACTGTTATACAATGACTTGCCTAATTACCCTAACTTTACCCTAATTAACCTAGTGAAGCCTTTAAATGTCACTTTAAGCTGAATACTAGTAAAATACAACCCTAAGCAGACAACGTAGAAACGGTTTGGCTATTTTGGTGAAAACTTTATTTTTTCATGGCAAGGTTGACAACTGCATGGAATTTCTCTGGTGCAAATACAGCCCATAATAACTGGTGCAGCAGCGGAGCCGGCGGACACTCTCAATTGGCCCTTTTCTAATCCTTTACACTGAAGAATGAGCCACACACACACACAGGGAGATAGGTGTGTGTGTGTGCCAATTCTGCTATCTCAGATAACAGCTTTCTCACACACCGCAGGAAAGACTAATAACAGCAGCAGAGATTATGGGCTAATCGTTGGAGACGCTCGAGGGCCGAACACTGAGAAACACAAGAACAGAGAGATTCAGTGGACGCTGGAACACTCGTGATGATGCAGAGAAACATAAAACCAAAACAGAAGAGTAGCTGTATTTCCATGCAAAGATGCCAGTTAGACTAGTGGAATATTACATGAAGCATTTGTGAATAAAGCAGCATTTCTGAGTCGAAAATGGTCACTTCCTGATAAACTTTATATTGCTGAGAGTGTAGTTTGCTGCACTGTTGGGATTCAGCACATAAATGAGCTGTGCCTCAGAAGACGAAGACCAAACGCAATGAACGCGGTGAATGCGGTGGCTTTTGGAGGCGTGAGGCGGGAGCGCAGACAGATGCTCAAGACAGTTCTGGAGGGAAGAATAATAGAAGAAGAATAATACTGAAGCACTGTGATGACGGACGGCTGAGGCCTGCAACAATCAGCACAACAACATTTCACATCTGCAACAATGGAAAGCTGGAAACTCCATTAATGACGCAAAGAAACACACATTTATATCTGATCAGCATCTGAGAGAAACTACAGCACTGAAGCGCACTGATCAAGCGCAGAGTTTGCTCAAAGTTTGTGTGTTTTTTGTGCATATTTTCAAAATGTATTGAAATATTACAAATCTTGGTGTTTCCATTAAGCATTTTTTACAGTTTTTCTCAGTCACTTTGGTACATTTCTCAGATCAGAAATTAGCAAAACAGTAAGTGCATTTCTCAAAACAACACCTACTAATTGCAAAACACCATGGATTACCTGCAAAAGCCAGTCTCTTGCTCAAAATCTTTAGTTCGTCTCTCAAAACTAAATTTCTCTGTCAATGAACATGTCAGTGGCGTCAGAATGACAAGTCCTCGTGTCATTGTGTAGGGATAAGACAGTCAAATTACTTAGTCATATTGTCAGTATAACAGTGGACTCTACATTGTTTTTGTGCTGTTTGTGCTGTAATTTGTTGCCAGATCATGTCATTGTGATATAGAAAGGAAAAGACAGCACTGCATAGCACAAAGACAAAACTAAACAAATGTAGAAATGTGAACATAGGACAATCTCCTTTCAGATGCACCTTCATTAGAAAAAGTCAAGATTAACCTTGGAGAAATTGACCAGTTGTAGACAGATTTAGAAAAAAGTCTAATGGAAATGTATAGAAAAATGCATTATGACAAAATATTATGACAGCTTCTTCAGCCAAGTAAAGCCAAGTTCATTTAGCATGTAAAGACTTATGCCGTGAACAAACGATTAAATGTTGTGGGGGTGAGACTATTCAACAGAGACCAAAATAATACATTTTGATCAACATGACATAAGCAGTTGATAATGTAGGAAACAGCAGAGAATTGCACAATCATTTGCATTGATGTTAAAATATTGCTGCAATGTTACTAAGGTGTTTTGGGTGGTTTCTAGGCAACTGGTTTGAAGTTAACATGTTTTTGTGTTGTTACGGTGTTGTGTTGCTGTATCGTCACTGTGGTGTCCTGGGTTGTTGCTACAGTGTTAAAATGTTACTGTATTGTTACCAGAGAGTGGTCAAATGTTGCTACATTGTCACTAAGATGTTCTGAGTGGTTGCTAGGCATCTGATATGCTGTTGCTAGGGTCTAAATATTTGCTGTATTAGTTGTTAATACATTTTGGTTGGTCTTTAGGGTGTTCAAAGTTATTTTATACCTTCATAATCTGTTCTGGGAGGTTGCTAGGCAACTGATATACAGTTGCTAGGGTGTAAGTGTGTTATGGTGTTGGGGTGTTTTGGGTGGTTGCTAGGGTGCTATATTGTTGCTATAGGGGTTCTGGGTGCGTGCTAAGAAACTAATATGATGTTGCCATGTTGTAACTGTGTTGCTGCAATGTTGATAGGGTGTTTTGTGTGGTTGCTAGGGAGTTAATTTAGCTACTTATAGCTAATGTATTCTGGTGGTTGCTAAGGTGTTGAAATGTAACTATTGTTACCAGTGTGTTCAAAGGTTGCAGATATGCAGTTGCTAGGATGTAAATGTTTGCCGTATAGTTATTAATGTGCTTTGGTTGCTCCTTAGGGTGTTAAAATGCTGCTGTATTGTTGCTAAGGGGTTCTGAGTGGCTTTTAGGAAACTCATTTGCAGTTGCTAGGTTGAAATGGTGTTGTTGTATTGCTGATAGGGTGTTTTTTCATTGCTAAGGTGTTCTGGGAGCTGCTACAGTGTTGAAATATTGTTACTAGAGTATTCAAATGGTGCTACATTGTTACTAAGGTGTACTGATATGCAGTTTCTAAGATGTAAACATGTTGCTGTATTGCTGTACCCAGGTAACCTTTGTGGTTGCTATAGTGTTAAAATGTTGCTAAGGTGTTCTGGGTTGTTGTTAAGGTATTACAACGTTGCTGTATCATTGCTAAGGTGTGCTGTGAGTTTGCTAGGCAACTATGGTGTAAATGTGTTACTCTGTTGTTAAGTTCTTTGGGTTTTAAAATGTTGCTATGTGTTTGCCAAGGCATTTGTACGGGTCTTTGGCACGCGTCATTGCAAAGTCTCAAAAAAAGTGCAAAATGTAAACAGAAGACGAGTGTAGCGGTGAACGTGGCTTCAGATTAAAAGCATCTGTCATGTGCATTAATCTAGCGTTACACTGTCACCTTCTAAACGCCACTACATGAGCTCTACAATCTAAAGTACACAACCGCTTCCAGTGTAATGAATCGTCCATATTTGTCAAAAGTGAGCTGAGTGAACAGATGAGAGTTTGTTTAACGCCTCGTAGCTTCAGAAGTGCAGACTCAGACGTAAAGCCGGCAGCCATCTGCACTCCACCAATCAAACATTTATCAATAGAGTTCTGCGCAGAACAAAGCGCTGCGCTCGGCATTTCTGCACTAATTACCTCCTCTGCGGAGAGAGAGAGAGAGAGAGTGCTTCATTAGGCTTATCAGGGTGGACGCGGGTCTGGATTAGCCATGTGTGAAGTGTGTAAATGTTGAAGAAGAGGAAAACCTCTCTCTGGGTTTCTGTCTTAAGCAAACAGAGGCACCGGAGCTATTAATTACAGCACCTGTGGTGTTATTAGCAGGAGGAGCGCACAAAATCATTTCACAGCGTTTGAGGCTGGAGAGCGCCTCCGTCTTGTTTAAAGTTGGACGCTTTCGGGAAGGGCTGCACGATGGAGCCTTTCTGTTATGACGCGTTTAATGCTCATCAGCATAAAAAGTTTTTAATATTTAGATTTTTCTAAAAACGTATGAACATTTATATGTATTTATGTGTGTATTCTATCATCTCTGCATCAAATTACAAAAAGCGAATCCTGCTTGTGTGAGGTGTGTGTAATGCAGTGTGTATGTAGGCAGGACAGTAAATCTGACATTATTCTCTCTTCTGGCTGCCGTTATCAGTCTCACACTTTTGTTTTCCTCTTCTGAAAGTCTTGATAACACCATCCTGGAGTTTTTCTCTTATTATTTCACCTAACAGGATTGTAATAAATGATGTGTTGTGCTCTCCCATTCACTGCACTCTGAGTTCACCAACTATGACCACTTCTGCTGCGGAGAAACACGCTAACTGGTCTGTGAAAAGGCTCCATATATATGGTTTCAGCATGGATATCGCAATGTGTGCATCCGCAATAGTCACACCGCATGATATGCAATGTTGAGTTGTGATTATAGACGTCCAGGAACCACGAGTAAAAACACAGATTTGTGGAGTGACTGCAGAATTGAAGCATAATAGAGTGAAAGTCAATAATCTGCATCTGCTTTTAAGCATTTTAAGGGAGTTTAAAGTCCGCATGCACCAGAAGCTGTTTTTTGTTCATATTGTGACAGTTCGTAGAGAAATGAAATATTAAATGGGAAAGCAATGGGCGTGGCTTGTTTTTTCTACTGCGAGCTGATTGGATGTAGCAAAGTAGGCGTTTCATTCAGAAAGATGGGGAAAAGGGTTTGTGGCCCTTGCTTTGTTCATGTAGCTTGTATTCATGTAGTTTGCCGTCTGTACCAACGCTCGCCTGTTTGTTGACCTTGACTTTAGATTATCTGTATGTACACATTTGCACTTGTTTTGACCATTGCCTGCCTGATCAATCTGTCTAATAAACTGCATGTGGATCCTCTACTTCGTCAGTGTCTCCACTGTACAGTTTTTAAATAGCTTAAATAAATAATTTAATTAATTAAAAACTAATTTTAAAAAATGTATCTTGTTTCAATATATATATATAGATTTAATTCAGAGATGCCAGAAGTGCAAAAAAATCACTGATTTAATCATTTAAATGTTATATTTTTAAATGCTTTAAGTGATTGATTAAATTAATTAGGAAATGACTTCAGTGTATCTGTGAAGCAGAGAGTCAAGTAAATAAATAATTTATGGTTAAAACAAGAACGTCTCCCGGAGGGGGCAGAAAAATTTACTTCACTATAAGAAAAAAATATCATTATTTTGATATAAATATTATATTTTTTTCAGTATAGAGCTATTTAATTCATCTGGTGCATTTGTGTTTATATCGCAACACAATATATTCATTCATTCATTTTCCTTCGGCTTAGTCCCTTTATTCATCAGGGGTCGGAATGATCCACCAACTATTCAAGCATATGTTTTACACAGCGGATGCCCTCCCAGCTGCAACACCCATACACACTCATACACTACGGCCAATTTAGTTAATTAATTCCCTATATAGTGCATGTGTTTGGACTGTGGGGGAAACCGGAGCACCCGGAGGAAACCCACGCCAACACGGGGAGAACATGCAAACTCCACACAGAAACGCCAACTGACCCAGCCGGGACTCGAACCAGTAACCTTCTTGCTGTGAGGCCAGAGTGCTAACCACTGAGCCACCGTGTTGCTCCCAACGCAATTTATATTGCAGAGAAAAAAAATATTGCAATGTCAAATTTTTCCAATATCGCGCATTGCTACCAAACGTACGGGCGCTCTTTGATTACGTACTCCTGGCACACAAACACACACACACACACACACACACACACACACACACACACACACACACTGTGAGAGGGTTTTCATTCTGCTTTTTCTCGTGAAGTGGAGCTCAAAAAGAGGGGGATGAAATTAAAGTAGCACTGGGACAAGCAGAGGAGAAGTTGGCAGCGCGCAGCGGAGCCTGGCATCGCGTTTGCTTTGAAACAATAGACTCCGCCAGGACGGAGAAACCAATGCAGACGCACAAATATTCCCAGAATATCTTCCAAAAGGCGCTTTTTACATAATGAAACACCCCGGCAACACAAAACTCTGCAAAACAGGCTTTTATTTTCATGCATCAAATGAAACTGCAATCTCTCTGCTGGAGCGCTGGCAGTGGCGAGAGTCTGGGGCGGGATGAGCCGTGCATCCAAACAGTGTCAGATGGGATGATTATTTGTGCAATTACACTGATGCTTTTGGCTGCACAACACTTGGAGTGCGTTCCCTGAGCTTCAAACACACAACCTTTGTTTCCAACACAATGCTGTAGCGGCCTGGATCAGCAGCTTTATTAATTGGTTAGCGGCGCATTGATAAATCATCGCTGTGGTGTTCTGGGCTGCTGCAGGAGGATTAACAGCTTTGCTTTGGTGCACTGATATGCTGAAATATTGTTGCATTGTGTGTTAATGAGCTGGCATATTGTTACTGGGCTTACTTTCTGTTGTTGTAGTGTTGTTAGGGTGTTATGGGTGGTTGCTAGGGTGTTACTAACAACACCCTAATATTCACCAAGAACACCTTAGCAACAATATAACTTAGTCTCGCTAAGGTGTTCTTGGTGAATGTTAGGATGTTGCTACGGGGTTACTTAGATGTTGTTATATCATTGCTAGGGATGAGTGGTTACTAGGTAGTAGCTATGTGGTTGCTAAGGTGTTAACATGGTGCTGGGTGTTCTGGGTGATTGCTGAGGTGTTTTGGGTGGTTGCTATGGTGTACTGGGCAGCTTTTAATGTGATCTAGGTGGTTGCTAAGGTGTTCATAAAGTGGTTGTTGTTACTGAGGTGTTGTATGTGGATGCTTGAATGGTGTTGGATGGTTGCTAAGGTGAAACTAAGGTGTTTTATGTGGTTGCTGAGATGTTCTGGGTGGTTGCTATGGTGTTCTGGGCAGCTTTTAAAGTGATCTAGGTGGTTGCTAAGGTACTGTTGTCTTCAGGTAGTTGATAAAGGGTCCAGGTTGTTGCTAAGGTGTTAAAACTTTGCAGTAATGTTGCTTAGATATTCTGGTTGTTGCCTAGACTGTTTTAGCATTGTTGTTTACTTGCTAATGTCTTACTGAGTATCTCTGGGTGATTGTTGTGGGTGTCTGGTGTTGTGTGTGGGTGCTAACATATTTTGGATGACTGCTAAGGTGTTCTGGGTGGTTGCTGAGGTGTTTGGGTGGTTGCTAAGGTGATATATGTGGTTCCTATTGTTTTCTGGGTTGTTAAGGTGATCTAGATTGTTGTTATGTTGTTACTGTGGTGTTCTACTGTTACTAAGGTGCTGTTAGTGGTCTGGATCCTTGCTAAGTTGTTCTAGGTGTTAGGGGTTGCTCGGGTGTTTAGGTGGTTGCTAAGGTGTTGTTAAGATGTTCTAAGTGGTTGCTAAGGTGTTGCTGTGTTGTTCTGGATGGTTGGTAATGTGTTCTAGGTGGTAGTTTATGTGTTGCTGGGGTGTTCTGGGAGGTTGCTAAGATGTTACTGAGGTGTTCTGGGTTGTTGCTAAGGTGTTAAAATGTTGTAGTAATGTTGTTTAGGTATTCTGGTTGTTGCCTAGATGGTTTTAACATTGTTATATACTTTCAAATGTCTTGCTGAGGAGCTCTGGGTGATTGTTGTAGGTGTCTGGTGTTGTGGGTGGATGCTAAGGTGTTCTAGAAGATTGCTGAGGTGTTCTGGGTGGTTGTTGAAGTGCTTATTGGTTGTTAAGGTGATCTAGATGTTTCCAAAGGTTTTATTGGTTGTTGATAATGTGATCTAGCTGATTGCTAAGGTATTGTTGTGGTCTTCAGTTAGTTGCTAAAGTGTGTTAAAAGTGTTGTTGTCAAGTTGTTCTAGGTGGTTAATGAGGTGTTATTAAGGTGTTCTAGGTGGTTGCTAATGTGTTACTGGGGTCTTCTAGGAGGTTAGTGGTTCTAGGTCATTAGGGGTGTTGTTAAAGTGCTCTGGATGGTTGTCACGTTGTTTTAGGTGTTGCTGAGGTGTTATGGGTTGTTGCTGAGGTATTATGGGCAGTGGCTTAGGTGTTGCTATGGTGTTGCTGAGGTGTTCTAGGTTGTTGCTGTTGTGTTCTGGGTGGTTGCTAAGATGTTACTGAGGTGTTTTTTGTGGTTGCTAAGGTGCTGCCAAGGTATTTGGAGCAACTGTCAGCAAATCACAATGTCATTGACAGTATGATTAATGCTACATTACATACATGCTACATACATAATGCTATATATGCAATCCTACATTTTTTTATCCAGATATGAGGTTTTTGATGCTCCGGTTGATCTAGAAGTGTAAAGTGTAGCTGCGATTGACTGAATGGAGCATTGTAAGCGTACGCAGCTTCATGGAGTTATAGGCATATATAATGCTCAGTGTGCTCCTGCCAGGTGCTCAGTGCTCGTCTTTTCATCAGCATCAGGGGTTCGGCATCTGTGATTACGGCTTTACAGCTCATCTCAGTAAGTCTCGGCTGTGAAAAGACACTGTGTCGACTTCTGCTGATGAATTCTGGAAATGCCGGCCTCTCGTCTCTCACAGACATTTTAATATCGATCCGTGCGCTGGAATATAATCCATCAATTCTCTCATATTCATCTCAGGGGGTCGTGGGGAATTAAATGTTAACAGTGTTTATCAGTTCTGGAGGGAGCTCTGGGACGCTCTCTGTGTACCGCAAGTCAATCAATAACTCCGAAATACACAATAAAAGCTGTTTTCTTTTTGTTCATGATGCACCTACACTAGCGTAATGCAGACATTTATCTCCTGAATGAAGCTCATCGGCTGTAGCATTGCTTTCACTAATTATCTCCAAACTGGAGTCAAAACAGCTGCATGTTTGCTCTTGATAATCCATAAACTGAAGAGATGCGACCACTGAATGTGTGTGTTTTCAGGAACCGCTGGGCAATTAGTGGAAGAGCAAGAGTAAACACTTGAAAAGAATTACTGCAATAGTCCATATTTAAGCCGGGAGTTCAGATCCGCTGTTTCAGCAGAAAAAAGCTGTTATATAATGAAGATTTCTTTTCCCAGAATACCTGCGAGCGAGCGTCTGGATATTAGAAATAATGCTGCATTTAATGACGTATGATGCATTTGTACTGGTTTATATTTGATCGAGTTGTTTTTTACCTGTTTACAGCAATGCACTGTGAAAAGTGTTTTACCAATAAACTAATAAATGTGTGGGGAAAAACATGTAATTTATCTTGTATTCAATATATATCTTCAGAGGTGCCAGACATTTAAATAAATCACTGTTTACATAATTTAAATGTTTTTAAATGGCTTAAATAAATAATAGAATTAATAAAAAACTTATTTAAAAAAATGATTTAATTGATCTTGTTTCAGTATATATATTTTTAAATGCTTTAAGTGATTGATTAAATTAATTAAAAGCTAATTAAGAAATGACTTCAATGTGTCTGTGAAGAAATAAAAATGTATCAAAATGAAGTGGATTTATGGGTAAAACATCTGCCGGAGGGGCAGAAAATAAACAACTTCATTATAAGAAGAATTATAATTATTTCTCTGACCACACTGACATGTTTTTAAGCATAAACTCACTGTGTGTGTCTGTGTGCGTGCGTGTGTGTGTGTGTGCGCATGTTAGTGTGTACGTATGTATGTGTGTGTGTGTGTTTTTTTTTGTCTGATGATCTGTTGACAGACCAAATCATGTGTGTGCATTTGTGTATCATGTTTGTGCATGTTTTGTGTGTCTAACCTAGTCATCGATGTGTGTGTATGTATGTATTGTGTGTGTGTGTGTGTGTTTCAGTTTGAGTTTGTAAGTATTGTGTATGTTTGTATGTAATGTGTGTGTTTGTTTGTATTGTGTGTGTTAGTGTGTGTGTTTCTCTCACCTGTGCAGGATTAGTCATCGATGTGGGTGTATAATTGTATTGTGTGTGTGTGTGTGTGTGTGTGTGTGTGTGTGTGTGTGTGTGTGTGTGTGTGTGTGTGTGTGTGCGTGTGTGTGCCTCTCACCTGTGCAGGATTAGTCATCGATGTGTGTGTATATTTGTATTGTGTGTGTGTGTGTGTGTGTGTGTGTATGTGTATGTATGCGAGTGCATGTGTGTGTGTTTCTCTCACCTGTGCAGGAGTAGTCATCTATGCGGATGAAGCCAGTGTGACACACACACATGAAGGAGCCGGCTGTGTTCACACACTCCGTGTTTTCTCGACAGTAGTGTCTTCCCTCTGCACACTCGTCAATATCTGCAACAAACAACAATGCAGATCAGCAGATGAGCACACACACACACAGCATCTTTCCAGAGAGCACATTATATACTCTTAAGACTACAGGTTTGCTTGATTCTGATTGGCTGATGGTCACTCTCAGGTGTTTGGTTATTGTCAGATAAAAGCACAGCTAAAGTAGTTCCGGCAGGTTTAGAGCAGCTCCATATCACTCCGCTGAATGATTAGAGTTATTTGGCAGTTATAAAATATAACATTCATTCATTTTCCTTTGGCTTAGTCCCTTTATTCATCAGGGGTCGCCACAGCAGAATGAACCGCCAACTATTCCAGCATATGTTTTACACAGTGGATGCCCTTCCAGCTGCAACCCAGTACTGGGAAACACCCATACACACTCATTTACACACACACACAGACTCACACTCTACGGCTAATTTAGTTCATCAATTCCCCTATAGCGCATGTGTTTGGACTGTGGGGGAAACCGGAGCACCCGGAGGAAACCCACGCCAACACGGGGAGAACATGCAAACTCCACACAGAAACACCAACTGACCCAGCCGGGACTCGAACCAGCGACCTTCTTGCTGTGAGGCCACAGTGCTAACCACTGAGCCACCGTATCACCCCAAGTATAATTATATAAACATTTACATTTTCTGTTATTTTTATATTCAAACCTGGGAAATGTGTGAAATACAGCATCTGAACAGCGTCTGCAGCTGTGGGAACTAGAGTAAAAGCACAGTAATGCACTCCAGGCCATTGAATTATTAGAGCATAATGCAATATTCATGAATAATTCAATGGCTTGTCATCAGTTATTCTTTCTTACTTAATTATTCTTGCTTATTTATAAACACGGGGCGACACGGTGGCTCAGTGGTTAGCACTGTCGCCTCACAGCAAGAAGGTCGCTGGTTCGAGTCCCGGCTGGGTCAGTTGGCGTTTCTGTGTGGAGTTTGCATGTTCTCCCCGTGTTGGCGTGGGTTTCCTCCGGGTGCTCCGGTTTCCCCCACAGTCCAAACACATGCACTATAGGGGAATTGATGAACTAAATTGGCCATAGTGTATAAGTGTGTGTGTGTGTGTGTGTGTGTGTGTGTGTGTGAATGAGTGTGTATGAGTGTTTCCCAGTACTGGGTTGCAGCTGGAAGGGCATCCGCTGTGTAAAACATATGCTGGAATAGTTGGCGGTTCATTCCACTGTAGTGACCCCTGATGAATAAAGGGACTAAGCCGAATGGAAATGAATGAATTTATAAACACGTGCTTTTGCTTCTCCTACAGAAAATGGATTGTTTAAATGTTTATAAATTTGCACTGAACCCTCCCTCAAACAATACCTAGAAAAAGGTATTTTTGCAGTACATTACAGCTCATATTATACTCTTATAATATTATATTATCTTTCTCAGCCATCCAATATAAATTTGCTATTATTTGAAAAAAAACAAATTGACAAATATTTGGTAAACAACTTTTTATAGTGATTATTTTATTATGCATTAATTATGCATATTTAATGGTTATGTTTCCTCCCTTTTTATATGAAGTACTTTAATATTAAAAATTATTTGTCAGATTTATTTTGCCATATATTTGTTCTTTTTCCAAGCATAAAATAATTAAACTTTGATGATTTTTCTTTTAGAAAATGAGACCTAATGTCATCTTCACTACATGCATCTTAATTTAAATATTTAAAATTAGTAAACAAGACAACAATACTGATAAAAAGCATCATTTTTTTACAATAAAACATGCACAGATTAAGCATTTAAGGCATTTTGCAGATGTCTGAAGTGTCTGCATTATCAATTCAGTGACTTTTTAAAAGAAGACGCCAATATCGGTGACATTTCAGGCAGAAAGTTTGCTGAAAGCGAGGGTCGCTCGTGTGTCAGGACTCCTTGAATTTATCGCCGCCAGATCAAATAAAAGGTATTAAATCAAATCTCATAGACTTACAGATCTAATAAAGAGCCTTATGAATTTTCAGCAGCGCAGAAGTGCTGCATTTGTGATAAATTCAGACTGGCTTTACGGCTCAGGACTTCAAATGAAACTTTAACCCAATTTTCTTCAAACTGCCGTCCTTCAACATAACCTCAGACGCTTCTCTTCTGTAATTCACTTAACTCGCGCGCATTTCAGCCACGTCTTTTAAAGGAATAACCAGGATTATTATCATTATCATCCCACAATAAGACACACACGATGTCTGCCCTTACTGCGATTACAGTGTCACTTTTTAAATCCATTAGCATGACCTGCTGTACAAACAGTCAGGTATTACGCTTACATTACATTAAAAATACAGTACATGTTATAAAAATTATGAAATAGTTTTAGAATTCAAAATATGTCTTGACTATGTGAATATTTAGTAAAATATAATATATTACTGTGATTGAAAGCTGAATTTTCAGCATCATTACTCCAGTCTGTAAAGTCACATGATCATGGAGTGTCACTGCAGTGATGATGCTGAAAATTCAGCTTTGCATCACAGTTGTTAATTTTATTTTACTATCTATTCATGCTGATCAGTTATTTTGAATTATAAAATATTTTTATTCATTTTACGGCAGTTTTAGTCAATCAAATGCAGTTTGGTGAGCAGAAGAGACTTCTTTCAAACACTTTTTGACCTGTTTCTGTGTATTTGTACATTCCCCAAGAACGTAAATGTACACAAATTTGCCCAAAGACTAGTTTTCATTGGTGGTCCCTTTGCCAGAAGACCTGTACAAGTAATGTTTGTGTACTTCACACACACACACACACACACACACACACACACACACACACACACAC
>CAIGQV010017386.1:33636637-33648649 GCA_903798115.1 Danio jaintianensis
AATAATAGGCTACTGAGTGACTGATGTTGTTGGTTTGCACTGAATCACATTTCTGACTTTCTCATTTTCAAACCGTTTGCTAGCTATGCTATATTCAAGACCTGAGGTGAAATGTCTGCTGCTGCTTTCAGTAGTATGGCAATAAATGTCATGTAAAACAGTATTTAAACTCACATTGGTAGCATTTAACACTGAATAAAGCACATAATCTGCACCTGAGGTGATAATTGTCATTGTAGTATATACTGTTGTTCAGCCACGGCATCGCAGAAATAGAAACCATTTCTAAAATAAAAATGTAACGCATAGCTATTGTGAATTGTTAAAACAAAAACTCATTTTAACATGGAAATATACATTATATCGCATGTAGTTACAACATGGTGTCATAGTAAATTTGTTGTTTTGCTTAGAATAAATAATTCACACTGTAATGTATATTGTTTTGATGCTGGAAACCCTCTTTTAGTCTTTTCGTCTGCAGGATGATGATCAGAGGCTCTAGTCTGGAAGTGACCTGTTCTCCGGCGTGTCCCGCGCCTCCCGCTCTCTCCGCAGGGAACGCTCTGATGGCTTTCAGGATCTCCTCGGATCAGCGTCTCCATAGAAACAGCGCTCCGGACGCTCCATCGCTCCCTCAGTAGGTCACTCTCTATCGACTCTTCACTACGGGACACCTGATCTCAGATCTGACAGAGTAACTGACCAGAACCCACCGCAGTATCACGCCTCCCAGTCCTTCTGAAGCTGCTGCTGTTATTATATTCTGTTATTATATTTTTAAAGGGCACCTATTATGCAGAAATCACTTTTATAAGTGGTTTAAACACAGTTGTGTGTCAGCAGTGTGTGAATATATCCAGCCTCTAATGGTAAACATGAATTAATTGTATTTTCTTTTATGGAGAGTCCTGTCGCTGTTCATCTGTGCTTCATCTAAAACTCCACATTTATAATCCTCTTAGTCTATGCTGACATTATCTTCAGCAGCTCAAACACTCTAGTAATGGACACATGGCTGCTTCTCACTCAGGGCTGCTGTTTATGCTAATGAGGGAGAGATGGGCACTAGTGGGAGGGGCTTTCCCCCTCTGATGAAAAGTACAATGGGAGAATGTCAATCAAAGTGTTTCTGCATCAAGTCTGATTATAACAAACACAATTAATTTATGTTTATCATTAGAGGCTGGAGATATTCACACACTGCTGACACACAACTGAGTTTAAACCCTAATAAAGGTGATTTTTGCATAATAGGTGCTCTTTAAAACAGGATCAATGGGAAGGGTGTTGGTTTAACACACTCCTGATGGAGCTGTGTGTGTATGGAAACGTGAAAAAGCTGAAGCGCTGTGTTTCTCATGATCCTGTGTGTCTGTAAACTGGTCTTCAGGACAGATCTGAGGCTGGTTTGTCCCGCAGCAGATCCTCCACGCGGAAATGTTAGTTTCCTCAGAGGACAAACACACACCTGGCTGAACATCATTATGGAAACAGATGAAAGAACCAAACCCCAGTCAATCCGAGGATATTTTCAGACTGTAGAAGAAACGCTTCCAGCTGGATCTCACAAATCCTTCTGTTCTAGAAGAGTCTCGCTAGCGAACATTAGTGAACACTTCTCTTTCAGGTCAAAGACTCAAGTTTGATTATTGCTGGTTCATTTACACGCACAAAAACGCATATTTAGCACACAGCTAGCATGTTTCTAGCATGATTTTCCACACTGTTAGCATATTTAGCAGATGAACACCATGTTTCTAGCATGATTTTCCACTGTTTACATATTTAGCACCCATATAGCATGTTTCTAGCATGTTTTTGGCACACTGTTAGCATATTTAGCACACAGTTACCATGTTTATTGCATGTTTTGTGAAACTGTTAGTATATTTAGCACACAGGTAGCATGTTTCTAGCATGATTTGTCACACTGCTAAAACATGTAGCAGATGAAGACGATGTTTATAGCATTATTTACCACACTACTAGCATGTTTGTAGCATGATTTTCCACAATGTTAGCATATGTAGCACACAGCTAGCATATTTCAAGCATGATTTTAGCAAATTGTTAGCATATTTAGCACACAGCTAGCATTTTTCTAGCATGATTACCACACTGCTAAAATCAAAAAGAGGTAACCCAGCTTATCCTTCAGTCTTCCACCCTGAATATTTAGAATTGTATGAAGACAGACCCAACTATATCAGTCCTTTTGGAATTCGTATGAAACCCCATTTGAAGAATATGGGTGTTAATATGGAAAAGCTTTCACTACCTGATTTGAGCCATATTCCTCCTTGGTGCACTACAAAAATAAGAATCTTATGGAACTTAACCAAACAGAAGAAGTCCTTGACTCACCCAAATGAATACAAACAAGAATTCAAACAAATAACAGACAGTCTTCCTCATCATAAACCCATATATACAGATGGATCGAAAACAGACAAAGGAGTAACTGCAGCAGTAGTTTTTAAAGAAGATGTTTTTGGTACTCGGATCCCAGGAGAAAGTTCAATTTACACAGCAGAAGCTTATGCAATAAATATGGCTTTAGAACAAATGGAAAGGACACAGTACCGTAACTTTTGAATCTGCACAGATTCTAAATCCTGTCTTCAAGCACTTGAGTGTGATCACCCCATAATTTCCATGATTGAAAAGAAAATGACAACGCTAGAAAATAAACAGTTCAACATTATCTTCTGTTGGATTCCAGGTCATATGGGACTACATGGAAATGAACTGGCAGATGAAGCAGCAAAACAGGTTTTCAACATCTCCTTGAAAGTGACAGAATGTTTAATTCCTCCTGATGACCTGAAACCTACAATTAATTTGTATATAAACGAAACATGGCAAAGGGAATGGGACTGCATAAATAATAAATTACATGAAATTAACCCGAAAATAAATGAAAGACACTTTGCAAATTATAATTTTGAGACCAGGCATGAACAAACTGTCTATACTAGATGTCGAATTGGACATTCTAGGTTGACTCATTTGTATCTACTGAATAATGAAGCACCACCTAAATGTAATTACTGCCAAGCTGCTCTTACCATAAGACATATTTTGTTGGAGTGTGAAAGTTTGAATACCATTAGGCCAAATTTTTATGAGGAGAGTACTTTGATGGATATTTTTAAAAAGGTTCCACCAGGAAGAATCTTAAGTTATTTATCAAAAATTGAACTGAAAAATCAGATTTAACTTTGAATGTTTTTTGTGTAAATAGTATTTATTTATTTCTATTTATATAGTTGACTAAGTAACCTTTTATTGTAATATGAGTTTGTTGTTATGTAATATTTTTTATGTATATCCATTTTGCCATGAAATAGCCATAAGTTGCTGATGTGGCATTAAATAAAAATAAAAAAATAAACCACACTGCTAAAATAGCTAGCATTTTTCTAGAATGATTTTCCACACTGCTAAAATATTTAGCAGATGAGCACCATGTTTCAAACATTATTTACCCCACCACTAGCATGTTTCTCCAATGATTTTCCACACTGTTAGCATATTTAGTACACGGCTAACATGTTTCTTACATTAATTTAGCACTCTGTTAGCATATTTAGCACACAGCTAACATGTCTCTAGCTTGATTTTAGAACACTGTTAGCATATTTAGCACACATCTAGCATGATTTACCACACTGCCGATATATTTAGCACACAGCTAACATGTTTCTACCATGATTACAGCACTGTTAGCATATTTAGCATACGGCTAGTATGTTTCAAGCTTAATTTATCACACTGCTAGCATATTTAACAAACGGCTAGCATGTTTCAAGCATGATTTACAACACTGCTCACATATTTAGCTCACATTTAACATGTTTCAAGCTTGATTTACCACACTGTTAGCCTATTTATCACAAAGCTAACATGTTTCAAGCGCCATTTTTCCACACATTTAGCATTTTTAGCAAACGGCTAGCATGTTTTTATATATTTGAGTTTTTGTTTAGCATTTAGTGTCATTTTTATGTATTTTAAGACGTATATTAATTAACCTAATGTGATTATTTGACCTGCAGTGGCTCATATGTTGACTCTAATAACAGTGTGTGTGTTCCTGCAGGTGTGTCTGCGACCCTGTGCTTCTCTGGATGGACGTGAGGTGAGTGTGTGTGTGTGTGTGTGTGTGTGTGTGTGTGTGTGTGTGTGTGTGTGTGTGTGTGTGTGTGTGTGTGTGTGTGTGTGTGTTCTCTGCTCTCAGTGGTCTCTGGTTATGAATCTAAGGTCAGCAGTTCAGATATGAGTGAGATGACGATGCATTAATCATGAATCTGCAGAAGCAGGACTCGTCTCTGTCACACACACACACACACACACACCCGTGTTCAGGGCTGGTCAAGGGCACCTTCAGTCCTGCGGAGACGCTCTGACCCCTCACACACGCACACACACATGCACAACCTGCAGATACTGACAGTAAATCAATCACCAGAACTAGCGCTGCACGATACTGGGAAAATAGGAGATGCTGTTGTTAAATATTACGATAACGATATTTCTTGCGATGTGACATTTCCCTAGAGAATGCTATTTTTTTAAATCATTTATCATACTAAAATAAACAGGCAATAGATATTTTTCTGATTTCATTAAATCTAACTCCATCTTTAAATAAAAGTCCATAAAGGTGCAAACCTTTATACTTTAAAACACTATGAAGGATTACAAACCTGATATGCAGATATTCTGACTCTGATTGGCTGTTGTCATTTTACCACCATTAGAGCTCTATTGCTCTAAGCCCATGGTGCAAAAGCATTAAGGGTATGTCCGAATCCACTTCTGCTATTTTAAGGATGGATAAATCCACTCTGCACCCGGAGCATGGTCTAACAGGGTTGTGCTTATTCTCTTCATGAGTTCTGGGTGTGTTTTGAGCATAATGTGCATTAAACCAATCAGAGCCTCATCTCCCATTCCCTTTAAGAGTCAGTTGTGTCACGTCATGGTGCATTTGCTATTTACAGGTGAACTTTGTAAGTGTAAAAACTGAAAGCTTCACTAGTGAGAAAACAGTTAAACAGAGCATCTGCAGCGCGAGGATAAAGAACCAGCCTCCTCCATTCAGCCTCTTTACTTTCTCTTTACTTTACTCCTTTACTTTGGTGGAGTAAGGAAACAGTGTTGTACTCCACTGAACACATCCATTAGCCGACATATTTCATTTCATTTGTTAAGCACAAAGATTTAATTCAAAACTATTTCTAAATTCAGTTCTGATCTTCAGCAAAGGAATAAATGAACAATAATAATGAAGTGTGGTCAAACAACTGAGTTATATCCAAACACACGTCCTGTTCTTATCCCCATATGGTGATGCAGACGTCTCCAAAACCCCACAGGTGGACAAATCTAAACTAGTTTTTATTAAAACAAATATAAATATGCATATAATAAATAATACTGCTAATAATAATAACATTATACAGATGCAGATTACCATGAATAAACTGAAAAAGCCCCCCGAGGTGAAGAAGGCATGGAGGCAGTGGGTTTTATATTTATTAACATTTTAATCCTTTAATTTGTTTTCATGTGTAAAGATATTTGTGTATTGCTGTACATCCTGTGTGTATTCAGCAATGTGTAAGCGTTTGGACCTGCATAACTAACGCGCTCTGTGCTGGACTTTAGAGCAGCTTTTAGTTGGTCAATTGTGCGGTCTATTTCAGTTCCTCAAAATAGCAACGCGCCAACAATGCGCCTTAACACAGCTCCTTTAAAGACCAGCACACCCATGAGTCCACAGAGTGGCACAAATGGATTTGATATTTAAACAACGTGGCGCAAAACAGGAAAATTAGAGTTGCGCCGGTCTGAAAATAGCAACAAATCACACCATACACGTCTTGCGCCTTATTGCGCCGGGTGTATGATAGTGCCCTTAGTGTTTACTTTAAGCTCTGGGTTCAGCTTTGAGCTGCTCCAGCCAATAGCAGAACAGCAGCTACTGGGGGGGTGGGGCCAAAGATAGTATGACCCCCATCTGATCAAATTTGGATAAACATCCAATGCATGCAGCACACAAATGATTAGCACATGAAATAAATTAAATTTATCACACCTCTCTCTGCATATACTACTATTGTAATAATGATAAGATCAGGATTATTGTGATTATTGCATTTCATGATTCTGACTGCATTTTCAAGATTTAAATATGGCGAAAACACCAGAAAAATCTGTGATAATAATTAATATTAGTTCAATTATGAAATTGAGTTCAGCTATAAAATCAAGATATGAGACAGTAAATAGTGTCATTTTTAATTTTATATTGATGGTAACTTTATATAACTCATATAACTTTCATATTATATTAACTGTCACTTTGTAGACAGTTTCCCCGCCTAAATTTTATTATTATATATTACATATTATTACATATTCATTCATTCATTTTCTTTTCGGCTTAGTCCCTTTATAAATCTGGGGTCGCCACAGCGGAATGAACCGCCAACTTATCCAGCATATGTTTTACACAGCGGATGCCCTTCCAGCTGCAACCCATCACTGGGAAACACCCATACACATTCATTCACACACATACACTACGGACAATTTAGCCTATCCAATTCACCTGTACCGCATATCTTTGGACTTGTGGGGGAAACCGGAGCACCCGGAGGAAACCCACGCCAACACGGGGAGAACATGCAAACTCCACACAGAAACACCAACTGACAACCATCGACCTTCTTGCTGTGAGGCGAACGTGCTACCCACTGCGCCACCGTGCAGCCCATTATTACATATATATTACAATATTATATTACATATTTTTCCCCCAAGAAGCTTATTGAATTTTGATGATCAAAAAGTGCATCTAATCAATTTAATTCATATAGCACATAGCATATATTCATTCATTCATTTTCCTTTGGCTTAGTCCCTTTATTCATCAGGGGTCGCCACAGCGGAATGATCACTGCACCACCGTGTCGCCCATATAGCATATATGCATAATTTAATTCATATAGCATATAGCTATCATATAATTCATAAAAATGTAATGTTCATTTAATAATACTGTTGTTTTCGTCAAATAAATTGTTCCATACATACACTATACAGTATATATATATATATATATATATATATATATATATATATATATATATATGATTTAGTTACATTAAATATAATATGTAGTACTTGCATCTGATTTTTTTGCATTTATTAATTTTAAATATATAAATAAATCCTCAGGCTTGATGCAGGCTCTCGTTATGAGCGAATTAAAAATATTACATAACTGCACATTTATCTGGATGATGAAGAGTGGGTGAGAACATGATGGTATTAAATAATAATATACTGATTTAATTAAATATTGTGAGGATCATTTTATAATGATATTCCCTAATGAAGCACTCACAAGATTAATACAGAAAGTAAATAATCTCAGCTCTGATTTTGTCTCTACTTTAAAAATCAGACGTGCTGTTTCACTGTAAACAGAATTACATGCAGTCGGATTTTTGCCGTTCAGTTTGGTGCAGAAATTACACACTTCACTGACTCTCTGCAGAACATTTATACAAAATGCAAAATATTTAAATAATTCGTCAAGCTTTAGACAAGCTGAAGGTCATTATGAGTGAATAAAACCACTGCGTATTTATGCAACTTGATTTTATTTCTGAGGAATTTGTCGAAAGGTGGTTGAAAAATAGTACATTAAGATATTATTATTGTGAAAAGTCATATTTATGAAGATAAGTTAATAATAATAATAAAAATAATAATAAATAAATATAATAACAATAATATAATAATAATAATGAAAAAAATAATAATAAATAATAATAATAATAATAAAGAAAAAATAATAATAATAGGTTTTCACCTTTTATTGAGATAGGATAGTGAAGGACAGACAGGAAAGTATTGGGAGCAGAGAGAGGGGAAGGACCTCGAGCCGAACTCGGGTCGCCATGAGCACTATGGTGCTATATGTCGGCACACTTAACCACTAGGCTATTGGCGCTGACATATTTGCAAATTATTATCATACAAAATGAGTCAAATGTACTTGGCTTTCTACTCTTATCAGACACTTTTGGAGCTGATTTTTGTTGATAAACATATTTATATATGTCTATATTAACACACTATTACATTACATCAATACATTTTATCATCTGAAAAGAAACATTTGCAAACATGCCAGATGTTTTAATTTAAAATATTTTAAAATCATTTATGTATTTATGTGTATCTCATTAAAATTATTATGTACGCTTTTGTCAATTTTAGCTTGTTTTTGAAAAAAATTTATAAATTCCATTAATTTTGAAAGGATTATTATGTTTTTGTATAAAGTTCATACAATGATCCAGTCGCATTATATTTCTCATTTATACATTTTTATTCATTTAAATTTTATTAATAACAACTTTAAATGAATTTCATATTTATATTGACAGTTGATAATGCAGAATGCAATTGGGAGTAAATGCATACATATATTTTTATTAGAAATAATTTAAGTAGACTTTTGAGCATTTTTTGAGCAATTTAATTCAATTCCATTAATTTTTAAATAATAATTACAGGCTTGTATAAAATAATAAAATCACATTATTTAACAACATAGTATTTTGGTGTGGTTATAATTGATTTTTATTATTATTATTGGTGTAAATGTAGTAGTAACATAGTTACAAATTTTATATTCTTTCCAACACACTTGTAGTCAGTTCTAGTAAAAAAACTGAGCCGGAATGTGGAAATAATCTAGATTTTACATGTATTATGAGGGTTAAACAAGCTGCAAGGTCATTGTGAGCAAGAGAAAAGCATAAATAAAGGCATGTAAAGCAGCAGAATATTATTACACACCGGCAGATGCTGGAGCCCAAGCGCAAAAATCACACAAAACTCCCGTCCAACCTTGCGACTTGTTGCATCAGAAGGCGCTGCGCAAACAGGTCATTATTTGTCAACAGCACAATCCACTGGAGATCAGCTTTACACAGGACTGATCTCATTATGCAGCCCTTTGTCTCCAGAGAGGCTCTCAATCGTCAGGGGCCCGCGAGGGTCCATTCATACACACAAACACACCAACAGACGCTCCAGCAGCTGTCTAGAGCCGCCGCCTTTTTCACACAAATGCTCTCAGTATACCTGATAAATACAGCAGCGAATCTGAAGTTCCTTTAGTTAACGGTAAACATAGGGCATTTCTGGTCATTCGTTTACTGACAGAGCACCAAAACAAACTTTTAACAATGACAATAGCGAAAACAATAGCATCTTATTTACTGTTTAGTGTTTTCTAGTCGAAACGTCTGATATAAATAAAACAGGGATTTTGGGATTTTTTGGGGGATTTTGTCAGGGATTTTAATTTACTGTTTAGGGTTTTCGTTTTTACACAAAGTCAAAACGCCACCTACTGGTCTGATATAAATAAAACAGGGATTTTGGGGGCCCCAATACAAACTTTTAACCTACTGACCTGGTAAAAAAAAAAAACTTTCTGGGTCCGAAAACAAACTTTTAACATACTCATAGTTGAAGTTTTGGAAAACAATACCGTTTTAGCATCTTAAATTACTGTGTGGTGTTTTCGCACAAAGTCGAAACACCACCTACTGGCCTGCTATAAACAAAACAGGGATTTAAGTAATTTATTTTAAACTCATTTGAACTGGAAATTATTTAGACAGTATTTTTGTTTGTTTATCAATTTTTTTAGCACACTGTTGTCACGTAAACACGCTTTACAGTTTTCAATGTGTCAACTAGTGGCACTAAATGGAACTGCATGCAGTAAAGAGTTGTATTTTTAATAACTAAATAATACTTTAACAATATTTGTAACAATGTTTAACAAATAATACATAACAAATATTAACTTTGAACATTTAATAATTTCAGCATTTGTATTTATAAAAAAATATATTTATAAAATTTAACACATAAATTCAAAGCAGGAGACGCAAAATATCATTGTGATAAAAAATCTTCTTAATATTGAGATGCAAAATTATTAAAGACATTAATGAAATAAATATGAAAATTAAATGAGTCTTAGCCTAAAACGAGGACAAATATTCGCCAGATATATTTTAAGCGCAAGCCAGTTATTTTCTGACACCACTGAAGATATTTGTCCTTGTTTAAAGCATAATCCCACTTAATTTATTCGATTTCTCAGACAAAAATACTTAACAGTTTACCTTATTTTGCATCTCAAGCTGATTTAAGAATGCTTAGATATTTGTACAGCAAACCAGACAAAAATACCAAGAAGAAACACACTTTTATGCGGAGCAATTTTCACCAAATTCAGGAAAATCCCATAATATTAAAAATCCTTCAGCTGGTTTTACCTTGAAACAGGAAGGCTCTGGTGTCGTCACGGAAACCTTTGACCTGTGTGACCCCGGAAAATCCTTGTCCAGGACTGAACTCCTGAAACACTCCGATCCGAACAGCCGGATCCACTCCGAACGCAGACACTTCAACACACACACACACACACACACACACACACACACACACACACACACACACACAGACAGTGTTAGAAACAGAAGAGCACACCACTTCACATACACACACACCTACAGAACCGTGATTTACAACACCTTCACCTTTAAAATAAGGATTCTTTACACAAAGACTGGTGAAAATGTTAGTGTCCACATCAAATTACATTTAAAAAGTGCTTTTATATACATTGAAAGCATGAATGCAAGTTAAAACTACTTTAGTGCAAAGGAAATGTCGAAAAATTGTGAAATAATGTGTAATATAACAGATATATTTATGTGAAAATTAAAACACTTATTCTGTGCTGTACCTATTACATTATCAATATACATATTTTGATATAATAACTATAATAGAATGTAATAATATTTCATTTTTAAATATTATTTACAGATATTTTACATATTTTTATAACATATGAAATAATAATGTGCTAAATACGTGGAAAAACTTGCTGACAAATGCATATAATGATAAAATCTAGTGATTTGAAGCACAAGTGGCAAAAGAAAATCAATTTCAGCTGAAAATGAATTAGTGTTTTGGTCAAATGCGATTAAATTGAGTCTCTTAATATATCAGAAAATTATCACTGATCTAAATATGACTGACGAGAGTTTCTAACAAACAAACAAACAATCTATTAGTTATATTCGATGACATTTCTGAACATCCTGGGATAAATGGACGACAGTCATTATTTAATTCACTATATATATATATATATATATATATATATATATATATATACACAAGTCATTCCAACGTAAATAAAAATAATCCTTGAAAAACCGCTTCGTCTTTGACCTCACAGGTAAATATATATAAAACAACGACTTTTTACACGACTTTCATCGACTTTTCCCAGCATAATTCCTCGATATTTCCAGCTCTTTTTTCCCTGTAGCCCAATAAAACACAGTATAACAAGATTTCCGTGAGTAAAACACACATTAGCGGATTCCGTCGCGTCAGAAAATAACGTAGAGTTAGCATATTTGCTAGCCGTTTCTAAACGTAAATCTATCAACAGACTGTCGCGATGCCGATCATCATATTGTTCTGTAATGTTCAGTATTGGTCTTGATATCTGTGTTTACCTGCTGCCCCGCACAATAATCCCACAAAGAGCTGCATAAAAGCCATAATGGAGACGCGGTTATTCCATGATGAGCGGAAGAAAAAGAAGCTCCGCGGAGATGGAGATGCAGACACGGGCACGCGCGAGCCTCATCCAGCCCTCAGTCCCTCTGGAGGAGCCGCACAGGTGGTTCTGCGCATATACACTGCAGAGAGAGAGAGAGAGAGAGAGAGAGGGAGGGATGAAGAGAAGAAAGAGAGTGCATTGGGATTATCTATACTATTCAAATAGTTTTCTCATAGATATCATTCATTCAAATTGTTCATTCATTCAATCATTCGTTCCTTCACTCATTCAGTCATTCATTCATTCACTCATTCCTT
>CAIGQV010017386.1:33678016-33690078 GCA_903798115.1 Danio jaintianensis
TTTATTTTATTTTATTTCATTTTATTTTACCCCAAATATTATTTTATTGTTAATTGTATTTTTATATATTGTACACCTAATATAAAGCTTATCTTCTCCTCTTTCTTCAATATAGTGTGTGTGTGTGTGTGCGTGTGTGTGTGCGTGTGCGTGTGCGTGTGCGTGTGTGTGTGTGTGTGTTTGTGGTCTCCGCATGGTTTTTCCCAAACACAGAGAATCGGCCCTTTATGAAGTGGAGTCTCTAAAACGTCAGTTCATGTGACGCATTTGAAGCTTTTATTTCTTTTAAAGGCCAGTGAAAAACTGCGCGGCTCATTGAGAGTCTGTAAAGCTGCGCTGTGAAAGCTTTTCTCCGCTCCACCTCCCAAAAACACACTCAATGATTCAATTCAGACGCACAATGACGGGGCCTCCACACACACACACACACTCCATCATTCACACACAGCAACAATCAAACATTAAGCTCCTCTTCGCTACGAATCTGCATAAAATCTGCTTCTGTCCTTCAATTAATTTAAAAATGCTGAATCGTTTTAGTGAATCTGTTCATTTGTGAAGTTTAATTCGCTGAACCGATTCTTTTGAGTGTATAAGTGAACATGATTAAACATTATTGGCCCAATTAGACAGAGTTTACCTGAAGTAATATAGAGATTAACTGTAAAAATGACGGGTCAAATATGGACAAAGCCAAGTATTGGGGTAAAAAGGGTCATTTAAATTTAATTGAAAAATGTAACAAAACCAAACATCCACATTTGACCCAAAATTGGGTTAAAACAGCCAGGACTTTTAGAGTTAATGTCTATAAATATATAAAAATATAAGAAATATACAACAAAATACAGTTCAGTTAAAAAAGTATTGAATCATTTCCACATAATCACTCAAAAGAATCATTTTGAACCTGCTCAAATGAACCGATTTACTAAAATGATTCAACTTTTCAGCTATTCTTGTTTTTAAAATGCTGAATCATTTTAGTGAATCAGTTCACTTGTGAAGTTTGAGTCACTGAACTGATTCTTTTGAGTGTATAAGTGAACACGATTAAACTTTATTGGAAAGACAAAGAGTTTACGTGAACTAGTGTAGAGATTAAATCTGATAATGCTGGGTTATTTTAATCCAATGTTGGGTCAAATATGGTTAAATCCAACTATTGTGTTAAAAAATGTCATTTAAATTCAATTGAATCAATTAACATCCATATTTGAACCAACATTGGGTTAAAACAACCCAGTATTTTTAGAGTTAATCTCTATACTAGTTCAGGTAAACTCTATCAGAATCTCTGTCTTTCCAAAAGTAGTTAATCATTTCCACATAAACACTCAAAAGAATCATTTTGAACCAGTTCAGATGAACCGATTCACCGAAATGATTCAGCCGCACAATAGAATCAATCAAATGCTTGGTCAGCACATTGATGGGGCCTGGGGCCTCCAAACACACACACGCACGCACGCACACACACACACAGCCTAATCAAATATTAAGCTCCTCTTCTCTATAAATCTGCATAAAATCTTCTTCTGTAGTTCAATTAAAAAATTCTGAATCATTTTAGTGAATCGTTTCATTTGCGAAGTTTGATTCACTGAATTGATTTGAAATGATTCTTTTGAATGTATAAGTGAACATGATTAAACACAAAGACAAAGATTCTGATAGAGTTTAGCTCAACTAGTATAGTGATTAACTCTAAAAATGCTGGTTGTTTTAACCCAATATTGGGTCAAATATGGATGTTTGGTTTTGTACAATTTTAAATTAAATTGAAATCTCACCTTTTAACCCAATAGTTGGGTTTGTCCATATCTGACCCAGCATTTTTAGAGTTAATCTCTAATCTAATTTAGGTAAACTCTATAAAAATTATTTCCAAAAGTATTTAATCATTTCCACATAAACATTCAAAAGAATCATCTTGAACCTGTTCAAATCAACCGATTCACTAAAATGATTCAGCTGCACAATAGAATAATTCAGTTTTAAAATGTTGAATCATTTCAGTGAATATGTTCATTTGTGAAGTTTGATTCACTGAACCGGTTCTTTTGAGTGAATAAGTGAACATGATTGAACTTTATTGGAAAGACAACGAGTTTATCTGAACTAATAGAGAGAATAACTCTTAAATTGCTGGGTTATTTTAATCCAATGTTGGGTCAAATATGGACAAAACCAGCTATTGGGTTAAAAAGTGTCATTAAAATTTTATTGAAAAATTTTACAAAACCCAACATCCATATTTGACCCAACATTGAGTTCAAACAACCCAGTATTTTTAGAGTTAATCTCAAGATACTAGTTCAGGTAAACTCACCCCTGAACCGATTCACTAAAATGATTCAATAGAATCAGTCAAAAGCTTGTTGTCAGCATATTTGACATCTATCAATGATGCATTAAACTGTTCAAAGTGTCCAATAAAGATGCTTTTAATGTTAAGATAAGGTTACATTTTAAGTAATTGTGGTTCTTTTGAACTTTTACTCATCAAATAAAACAAGTATAACTGTTTTCATCATTGATAACAATCATAAATGTTTTATATTCATCATATTATTATTCTGAAAGATCATGTGACTCTGAAAACTAGAGTGCTGATACTGAAAATTAATTACCCTTCACTATATTGACATAAAGAGCTGTCATTTAGAGTTTTAATCATGAATTTAATATCAAACTTTTTTAGTGAAAGTGAAAAATCTCAATCCCAAAGCGCAGAAGAGAAACTTTACGGCCGGAAACACATCAGAAACACAGTGATATAGTTTAAAAACATTTATTATTTACAGCACAACAACAACAAAACACCACAAGCAACAGACATACAATACACTTACATCTGAATATCTTTCTTTACAAATTACATCTGAATAGAAAATAATAATAATATTTCATCTCTATGTACAACAGTTGGAGTGCATCTCAAGTCTGAGATCAAAGAGCTGTGTGTGTGTGTGTGTGTGTGTGCGTGCGTGCGTGTGTGTGTGTGTGTGTGTGTGTTAAACCATATCTAGGGCACAATATTGTAACCAAAAATGAATAAAAATGTGTGAAAATACAATTTGCGCTTAAATGTTAATCCAGTGTTTGTTTTGGTAATCTTCAATCAAATCTGAGCATCTACATCTGCATTTTCGAACAAAGTGACTATATTCGTAGCCACGCCCCTTTTATGCATAACCACACCCCTCTTGTTTGTAGGCGCGGCCGTCTTATCCATAACCACACCCCTCTTATTTGTAGCCACACCCCTCTTAATTGTAGCCACGCCCCTCTTACAGTTAGTTTGCTACTAGTGAATGATGCGCAAAAAGAAGCCCCGCCCCCTACTCAATATTCAGTTTCAGTTGGAAGTACATCAACATACTGAAAAAAAAGCTCAACATCTGGATCACGTGGACTTCACGTCGCTTTTTCTCAGCACTTGTAGTGTTTCCACTTGCGTGTTGCCGTGGCGATGTGCAGGTCTTTCTTCAGCCACGGGAACAGATTAGCGATCTCGATGGATCCGCCGGCGTGCATGTTTCCGGTGATGAGGTATAGCTGCGCGCGGCCGGGTCTGACTAGCGCATGCGCACAGCGGAGGTTGATTAGCATCCAGCGCTGCAGCAGACTTGCGGTGTCGTAGGGCATTAGCGGTCCGCGCTCGATCAGCTCCACAGCGCCCTCTACTGTCAGCTCCGGCTCTGACGACGGCACACGCCGACGCATGATCTTCACCTTCACCGCTACACACACAAACAACACACCGTTAGTACACAAATACTCACACAAACAACACACCGTCAGTACACAAACACACTCAATCATGTGTAAAATCATATCTTTTTCTTCCCTTTTGTAGAATTTAGATCAGAAATATTAGTAAGATTTAATAAATTATATATTTTGTATTATATATTTACATTTTCACAATATTATTTTGGATGTTTTGCCTCTAAGATCATAAATAATAGAGAAATAAGACTATTATGTAAAGCAATATATATATATATTTTACTAATGTATGTAAAAAACTACATATATGAGATTATATGATCAATTATATTTATTTATATTAATTATATTATTATATTTATATATTTTTATAATTGTAGTTATATATATATATATATACTTCAAACTTTAATTCTACTAATTTTGCTAAAATAATAATACTTTTGGGATATTTTTTTTTTGATTTTACACCTAAGATCATAAATAATAACAGTGATATTAATATGAATAAAATATAAAATTAATAATGCATATATTTTAGTTAGACCTAATCTATGTACAAAAATGAATAAATATGAGTATATATAATGATAAATGAAAAAATTCTGTTTTTAATTGTAGATTGATACACCTAAAACTGTATATATATATATATATATATATACTGTATATATAACTGTATTTTCCTCTTTTGACTAAAGTCTGAGTGTTTCTGGTCTCTTTGAGTGGACGAGTCTCCAAAACACTTGACAAATGGATTGTTGTCATTGATATGCAAATAAAGGTGTTAATTACCGAAGTCGTTGAGGCAGAGCGAGTCCAGCAGGGTTTTGAGTGACGGAGACTCCTGAACTGATGGACAGCTCTGACACACCGGCTGAGGAAACTCTGAAAACACACACAAATATATATCACATTACATCACAGTACATTACATTAGTTACATTTAGGGCTGAAAAATTGGAAACATAATATTGCGATATTTTGTTATTCTGCGATATCTATTGCGATATGAATACAATTACACCAGATGACTTGAATATCTCTATCGGTAAAGATAAATTTATCATTTTAGATTGATTGAGATGGATCTGTAGGGGAGTTCATCTGCATAAAACAATCATAATAAACAATCTACAAGCACAGATCAATACAATAAAGAAAAATATCAAAATTAAATAAAGTGTTTTATTGTTTTCTAAGGAGTCTAACAGTATTCAGGTACCGGAATTGAATCATTAGATATCAAATATCATTCATTCATTCATTTTCTTTTCGGCTTAGTCCCTTTATTAATCTGGGGTCGCCACAGCGGGATGAACCGCCAACTTATCCAGCATATGTTTTACGCAGCGGATGCCCTTCCAGCTGCAACCCATCACTGGGAAAATATCAAATATCTTCGTTTTATAAATAATTCAATAAAATTAATCATTAATAAAGTTACAAATGGAATAATTTCTTATGCCTGGATGCTTTTAAAGTCCTCATGCCTCAAAAACACATGCAAATGATCAATTATAATCCAGACTCAACATTGCGTATCCTGTGATGTGACTATTGTGAATGACCACACTGCGATATCGATGCTGAAATGATATATTGTGCAGCTAGTTACATTATGAAGTTATTTATAAATGCATGTTTTTTCTCCAGCTCTCACCTTTGGAGAAAGCGCTGATGTGTTTGGGCAGCGGCGTCAGACAGTCGTCCTGCTCCGGGAATCGCTCACAATTTAGCGATTCAGGCCAGGAGTGTCCGTGACAGGCCAGCACGGGACTGCAGCTCTCCTTTACCGCCAAACACACACTCCGACACGGCTGGATGAACCTGAGGACACACACACACACGTGAGCAATACAAGCAGAGCAACTCTATCTAAACACTGAAGATCAGTTTAATACATAAGAAATGCACGGATATGATACGAAATGCAGATTTAATGAAGGAACAACACTTTGAAATGCTTTAAGCCTCAAAATAGACATATTTTTATTTTTAAAGAGATGGAACCATTCAAAACGAAAAAAGTTACACTTTTAGATGTTCGGGTCATTTTTTACCCAGGTATGAACACTATTACATGTGAGAAATACTGTTTATGAAGTTATTTCAGTGTTTATTAACTTTAGTCAGATATATTTGTGCTTCAGTCTATTTCTCGCACACTTGAATGCTGAATATTTTTGATTAAACATTTAAATGCCTTTAATGATGAACCATTGCAGCATGCAGCAATCATTTTTTAATCTAAAAGTCAACATTTATTAAGTCAAATTTACTGAAAACTTTTCAGAATAAAATGTACATTGTTTTCTTAGAAGTGCATGAGCAGTCATCCATTTCTATTCGTTTAAACCTGAAATTCTTAGACTCTTATTTGTCTTTATAAATACCAAACTGTTATAAAGTCAATCCAAATTTCTCCTCAACACTGACAAAAATATATGTGTGATTTTCAGCAAGTCAAATTATTTACTTTTAAAATAAAGTGAACTTTTAAAATAAGAGTAAAATTTACAAATGCAAACAGCACGTTCTGAGCAATCAAGTTACAGATTCCTCATTCATTTCCATGCATTCAATCAGAAATTCTTCGATTATTATTTTTTATAAATTCCAAACAGGTATAAAACCACACCAAATTTCTTCCCAGCACTGACAAAAATATATGTGTATTTTTATGCAAGTCAAAATAATTAATTTACTTTTCAGAGTAAATTTACAAATGCAAATGCAAATGCAAGTCTCTCCATTCATTTCCATTCATTCAATCAGAAATTCTTCGATTATTATTTTTTATAAATTCCAAACGGTTATAAAATCACACCAAATTTCTTCTCAACATTAATAAAAATATATGTATTTTTCATAAAATTTTGGGTGTCTCTGCACGTACCTGTCGAGGCATACGGGGGCGATGAGCGAGCAGATGAAGGCCCGGGCCTGCGGATGACAGCCGGTGTGCAGCAGCGTCCTCAAGTCGTCCGATCGAGGAGCCGCTTCTTCCAGACTCCCGTGACCCAGCAGGTTGGGTAAACGCATCTCTGAGTATGGGACATCCTGGCAGACGCTCATCTGCGGCGGGATGGGAACGCAGCGGGTGGTCTGGCCCAGGTCGAAGGCTCCGGTGTGGGCCGCGAGAGAGAAAAACAGCAGCAGACTGAACAGAGACATCACTGAAGACTGAAGACTGACTGATGCTCAGGTGAGAAAACACTGCCTTTATATACAGCAGACACACACACACACAGGCTGACGAGCGGCTGACAACGAGCCACAGACGGGGGGTGAAGGGGACATTAGATACACTATCAAAGAGACAATTAAACACACACACACACATAGAGGCAGTCTCTCTCTCTCACACACACACACATACAGAATTCTTCACCCTCCTGTGAATTGTTTTTTCTTTTTCAGATATTTCCCAAATGATGTTGAACAGATTCAGGAATTTTTCACAGTATTTCCTATAATATTATTTCTTCTGGAGAAAGTCTTATTTGTTTTATTATGTTGAAAAAAATCTTCTCTGTTAAACAGAAATTGAGACAACAAATATTCAGGAGGGCTAATAATTCAGACTTCAACTGTATATATGCATACACACACAGACACACACACACAAATATACACACACCCATATACCCACACATACACAGACATGTACACATTCGTATACACACAAATACATATGCACACACATATGCACACACAAAACGAGTATATACCCACACATATACATACACATAAACAGACATGTAGATACACTTATATACAGATACATATACACTCACAGTGAGACACACACGTATACACTCACAGTAACACAAATATTTACACACACACATACACTCACAGTGACACATGCATATATATACACACACACTCACAGTGACACACATATTTATACACACACATATGCTCACAGTGACACACACACACACACACGTATACACTATTTCTAAGTTTATGTTAACAGTTTATGTGACTTGTTTTTGATACGTTTGCTCATTTTGATTGTTTCAAGTCTTATTATAGTAAGTGCAAAGTATTATTATTTTTGGCCATACAATTATACCCACTCAACATCAGATGGTGTGTATATGAGTGTGTGTGGGCAGACGGGCGTCTCCAGCGAGTTTATTTGAGCCGTGTGCCAGCGTGTTTGATCTGAACTCTTTCACATTCATCAGACATTGAGCTGCAGTGTCTGAGACGCTCGTAAGATTATCTCACATTAGTGCTCCTGCATTTGCATTTACAGCCCACAGACACTCAGACTCTGCAGCAGACACGGCGATATTACATACACACACACACCGACTCACTATATCATCCCTCCTCTTACACTTCAAGCCTATGAGATTTCCCCCAGTTTCTGTTTAATGTAAGGAACACATTTCTAAGTATAATAATTTCTAATAACTGGTTTATTTTATCTTTGCCATGATGACAGCACATAATATTTGACTAGATATTTTACTAGTATTCAGCTTAAAGTGACCTTTAAAGGCTTAACTAGGTTACTAATTAGGCAAGTCATTGTACAACAGTGGTGTGTTCTGTACAAATATTGCTGAAGGGGGCTAATAATATTGACCTTAAAATGGGTTTAAAAAAATTAAGAACTGCTTTTATTCTAGCCGTAATAAAACAAATAAGACTTTCTCCAGAAGAAAACATATTATAGGAAATACTGTGAAAAATTCCTGAATCTGTTCAACATCATTTGGGAAATATTGGAAAAAGAAAACATATGGAGGGCGAATAATTTTTCAACTCTTCAGCATATATAAGTGCACCCCTCACAAATCTCTCATTTAATAATGAGAATAATAACTTATGAGAACGGTCCAAAATATGAAATAATAATGTAAAACGGGCAAAATTGAGGAGAAACAAAAAATGTATAAAAGTTTGTTGAAATTTAGTAGTTTGTATTTTTCCCCCCAATATTTTACATTAATTTAATTGTATTATCTGTCTATTTCTAAAGATGTTTGATGACTAAAATATTATTTTAATAAATATATCTGTTTAATAAATCAGTTTTGTTCAAATGCACCCAAATATATGACCTATATTCACTGAAAAATGGATAAAAATATTCATTTTCAAAATGGGGTGTACTCAATTATGCTGAGCACTGTATATAATATTTTAGAAATGAGAATAACTAGAAGAAAAATGGCTAACTTTACAGTAGGATACTTATAATATATGTTTTTATGCACTTTTTAAAGCAGTCATTTATTAAGATAACATATTTATCCAAATTTAATATAGTACATTTTTAATCACTTCAGTATTTTAGTGGTGAGAGTGAATATAGGGGAAAATGTCTGTATTATTCATATATAAATCTAAATATCAGCTTTATTGTAGCAAAAATGGACAATTTTAGACAGATATTATAATATGTGTATTTAAACATTTTATATTTTCTTTTATGCAGTGAAAAGCAAGTAACGCTGAACTAAATGACAATATATTTATTACATCTAAATATCTTTTATTGGATTGTTGTATTGTATTTTATTTGATGTGCTGAAAAATGCATGCAAACCTTGAGCTGAAAGTGCACACAAAATACTGTCTAAAATCTCTTTTATCAGAAAGGTGATTAAAAATAGTATATTTATTTATTTATTTTTCATCATTTTAATATTTTTGCCTTTATTAGTTCATTTGGTGTGCTGAAAAATGCATGCAAAAAATGTGTAATTGTTTTGGACTGGAAAGTTAATTTCTTTAACCAACCCCCCCTAAAAACTGTCTAAAAACAATTGTTGTGTCATTTATTTTTACCAGAAAGGTGATTAAAAAAAGCGTAAAATGCATGCACAAAATTATTAGTTTAAAATGTGTCATTTTTTGGACTGGAAAATGATTCAAAACAGCGCAATATTATATATTAATATATATAAAAGTCACCAAAAAAATCATTTTTTTAAGTATGTGATAAAGATAAAATATTTGCATGAATTATTACAATTTCTATGAATTTTTTTATTTAAGGCAAAGCGTTCAAAATGTGCAGTAACACTAATATTATAATGTGTGTAAAAATCTGTCTAAAATCTGACATTTTTAGTACAACAAATCCAATAAATGATATTTAGATGCAATAAATATATTGGCATTCAGTTCAGCGTTACTTGTTTTCACTGCATAAAGGAAAATATATATATATATACTTAAAAATAAAAACTAATATTCATTTTTATGATAAAAAATGACAATAATTGTTTATAGACGGTATGTTTGTGTTTCTTCTTTAGCACAACTAATAAACCCCAAAAACAAGGGTAAAAAACTAAAGAAATTACCTTTCCAGTCCACAAAAAATGTACAATGTTTTTGCATGCATTTTTCAGCATGTCAAATGAACTAATCAACATCAAAAGACGGATAAAAAATGTAAGAAATTAACTTTCCAGTCTAATTTTTTTCAGCATGTCAAATGAACTAATGAAGGCAAAAATATTCAAATGATTAAAAAATGATTAGAAAATAAATTTATAAATATTTTACTATTTTTAATCATCTTTCTGGGAAACAAAAGACACAATAATTGTTTTTAGACAGTGTTTTTGTGTGCATTTTCAGCTCAAGGTTTAATGCATTTATTTTTTAGCACATCAAATAAACCAATAAACACAAACAACAAGGGTCGAAAATGAAAGAAATAACCTTTACAGTCCGAAAAATACTTTTTTGCATGCATTTTTTAGCACATCAAATGTACGAATAAACTTTAAAAAATGAAAAGAGGGATAAAAAATTGAAAGAAATTAACTTTCCAGTAACTTTCCAAAGAAATTAACTTTCCTTGTCCAAAACGACAACAGCATGTCAGATGAACTACTAAAGCAAGAATATTAAAATGATGAAAATGCCTAATGAATATTATACTATTTTTAATCACCTTTCTGGTAAAAATAAAAGACACAATCATTGTTTTTAGACAGTGTTTTTGTGTGCATCAAGGTTTGATGCATTTTTCAGCACATCAAATAAACCAATAAACACAAAATTGAGGGTCAAGAATTCCCAGTCCAAAATAAATTAAAATTTTTTTGCATGCATTTGTCAGCGCATCAAATGAACTAATAAAGGGAAAAACATTAAAATTATAAAAAAAAAAAAAAATTGTTTTTAGACTTTTTTTAGATTTTTTTGCACACATTTTTCAGCTCGTCAAATGAACGAATAAACATTAAAAGATTAAAAGAGGGATAAAAATGTAAAGAAATTAACTTTCCAGCCAAAAAAAAAATACACATTTTGTTTTCAGCATGTCAAATGAACTAATAAAGCCAAATGAAAGAATGATGAAAAAAATTAATATATATTACACAGTTTTTTCACCTTCCTATTAAACCGTCCTATTCCTGTGCATTTTTAGCACATCAGATGTACTAATAAACCTAAAAACAAGGGTAAAATGGAAAGAAATTAACTTTCCAGTCTAAAATAATAAAAAAAAACATTTTCAGCACGTCAAATTAACTAATAAATGGCAAAAAATTAAAATGATGTCAAAACTCAAATCATTATTTTCCTTATGCATTAAACAATAAAGAAAAATCTCTAACATTTACACAGAAAGAGCAAAAAAACCTCAAACATTTAACTAATTCTCTTCAGATTTTGAGTCCAGACGCTGTGCTTTTCTTGATGCTTTTCTTGAGATCAGTCTGGTCTGCGTTTATGATTAGAGACGTGGTTCTTCGTCTAAAGTCTGGTCTGCTTTTACTGCGCCTACAGACGGTGGCTACCGAGGGCACTAACTGGGCCGTTACAGACGCGTCCATTACGGAGAACAATGGTCCGCATGTGAGCGTCAGTCTCTCTGTTATTCTTGCTAACGACTGCAGCGTTTGAGAGACGCTAATGAGCCTCGTTCAGCTCTCCGTCTGTCGGATCAAAGACTCCACACTTATTTACTCAGCTCTAAATGCTTCATCTCTAATGTGGAGCATTCTACAAATAAGGGGACATTTGCGTCTCCAAGATTAAACCTCATTTACAAGTATTAACCCCTTTGAATCAATTTTGAGTAGTAAAATGAGGTATCTCTAAAAAACAAAATTGTTCTGTCCCAAATTACATACTATACACTTATGCACTTATACACTATACACTTGTACACTCAACAATGTAGTGTGTGAGTTTAATTTCATCCCAAATGGAACACTAACTTATTTTACTAAATGGAAATTCAGTGTTTCCATAGGCAACGTTTAACCATTGAGAAATTACACTTATACACAATACACTATGCACTTATACACTATAAACTTATACACTATGCACTT
>CAIGQV010017386.1:33706009-33737795 GCA_903798115.1 Danio jaintianensis
GTGTATATCACAGTGTTTTTATGTGTCTGTGCATGTGTGTGTCTGTAAGTGTGTATAAGTGTATATCACAGTTTTTGTGTGTCTGTGCATGTGTGTGTGTGTGTGGGGTGAATAGACTGATCAGCTGTTCTCTGGATCAACAGCTGTATTTACTGCATTTCTCCTCATAAAACAACATGAAATCAACACTGTGCTTAAAATAGAAAGGGAAAAACCTCTGCTAATATAAACACGAGTCAAATAAAGAACATGTCGATGTCTCTACACATAAAGTTGTGCTGAAAATGGGATGCAGTTATTCATAATTACCCAAATATTAGTTAATAAGTACCCGTCAGTTGTGTCAAATATTGAACAGAATCTAAATAAATGTAGAAGTGTTTCAGGTAGTTGAAACATGTCAAGTCAAGTTTATTTCTATAGCGCTTTTCAGAATGTAGATTGTGTCAAAGCAGCTTAACATAGTTCTAGTAAAGTCCGGATTTCAGAGTTGAAGTTCAGTGTAGTTTAGTTCAGTGTGGTCTAAATTTCACTGCTGAAAGTTCAAACACTGTAGAGCAAATTCACTGAAGCGCAGCTCCACAAGTCCCGATCCCAGCAAGCCAGCGGCGACAGTGGAGGAACAAACTTCACCAATTGACGAAGTGAAGGGAAAAAAACCTGGAGAGAAACCAGGCTCTGTTAGGCACGACCATTATTCTTCTGGCCAAACTTCCTGTTCAGAGCTGCAGTCTAGGCGCTGGAGGCTGAAGAAGCTGGACGTCCATCGTGGAGAAGCTGCAGGTGTGAGTAGGGCACCGGCAGGCGGTCAGGTTGGCCCGCAGGATCAATGTGGGGACTCGTTTATCACAGTGGTCATTCAGGAATCAGTCTCATGCACTCCATTTCTCCATGACCACCACAGCATCAGCTCGGGATACGACCTGGTCCAGGATTATGGATACCTTGGGAAAATTACTCATAATAATGCATATCTGTAAGGTAGTCATCCGTTGTCTACTTTCTATTTGTATATTTTACCTTATATTCATTTAAAACCGAACACAATTGATGATAATGTTAGCACGTTGTGTCTTTAAATGTATTAATTAATTTATTATTGGCCGATGAAAGTCAGAAAACACCACTTTATATACAAATATTTGTTTTGGTGTGCGTTTAAAGGCTTATTTTACTATTTTAAAATGAACATAATTTTAACATAACACCTTGTTTTAGGATAGGAGCGATTATTGTGTCAAAATATTTTATTTTATAGATAATTTTTCAGGTAAACGAGAAGAAATGTCTTGCAGGATTACATAAGACTACAGATTTAACGATGGTGCATGTAATAGTCGTGGCTATGAATGGGTCACGTGTGATGCAGTGGGCGGAGCGGCGGGAGCGCCTCTCAGCTTCAGTCAGTCAGTCAGTCAGTCAGTAAAGCAGCAGATCTCCGCTCAGTCATGATGCGCTCGCGGGACTTAATCACGGATTTATTGTGAATTATCGATAAATGGGGTCTGTGAGATGGAAAACACATCAGCAATGGCTGATTATACTCTGGATTTTATCGTTTTCAGGTAAGATATGTTTCATTCACGTGTGTTTTGAGCTGAATCTCGCGCGTAAAGACTGGAGATCTCCAAGTCCTCAGTGTTTGTTTACTATCGCTAAACTAATGATAAACTCTCCATTTTAGCTCAGTCGATTGATTTAGCTTGTTGTTAGATTATTTTCGATGGGAAATTAACTGTTGAGGCTCTTAAATCTAATATGAAAGTCATTTAATACACGCAGGTGCTTTGGATACGAGTAAATATTGCGTGTTTACTATAACTGCTTCTGTATGTAATGGTGTTCTAGCATGAAGTTATTGTTTTTGCTAATAATAGTCGTTTTATAGTGCTGTGGGAATGTTTGTCAGGTCTTCTAAAAAGGACTTCACATCTAAATGTACATTTTGATTGTCATATATTGTTGTTTTGAACAGAATATGTTGTTATTTTTAAGAGAACATGTCGTCTTTGTCACTTTTTAACCTCTGTTTTAGATATGTCATCAGTATTTAATGTGTGTGTGAATTAAAAATAAAGCAAGGCAAGTTTATTTCTATAGCACATTTCATACACAATGGTCATTTTAAGTGCTTTACATAAACAAGATTAAAAGAAACTTAAAATACATTTAGAGGAATTAAAAACAACAAAGCATAAAATGATTAAAACAGATAAAAAATGTGTTAAATCGGGTTATAAAGATAAACACTAATGATTGAAATGGCTTTTAAAGATCTGACAAATGCACTCCATGTTATTAATCAACATGGCTAAAAGAAAGCTATATATATATAAAAGATATATAAACCGTTTTGATATTTATATTTATTGAGTATTTGGATATTACATGATGCACTTTTGTACAGTTTTATTATTTATATATATATATATATGTATATATGAATGTTTGTGTGCATTATTTATTTGTTTATTTACACTATCTATCTATCTATCTTCATCTATTCATCCATCTATGCTTAAGTGAAAGTAAATTCTTTTGATAAATACATTTTTATGAAAATAAATTGTACTTTTTAACATTTTTATAATTTTGTCTTTATATAATTTGTTTTATGAACGTAGTTTTAGTTGTCACGTTGCAGAAAAACATACACATTTGATCATATTACACAAAAATTTATTCTGAATATTTATAATTAATTAAAACATTAATTCGTATTTTGACTGGAGTTGTATTAAGATGAAGCAGATTTAGATTTACATCAGTCTTAATACTCCACACATGGCCTGTTTTCACCTTCTATTGTGTGAAAAGCCGCAGTCATGAAGATCAGAAATAAAAAGCCTCAGTGTCCAGCAAAAGCACCGATGGCAGGATGATTTTTCTCTCTCAGTTGACCGTGAATAAGTGGATTAAATCTATTGAAATGCTCTCAGTTCAATGGCCTGTTCAAGTCTTGGCTCTCTGATATGGCAAAACTCTCATATCACAGTATAACTCATATACTAATAAACATATAGAGTTGAAGACTAAATTATTCCCTCCTGTGAAATTTAAATTATTTTTCTGCAATTTCCCAAGTGTTGTTCATCATTTTTAACAGCATTTTTATTTTATTTTATTCTGGAAAAAAGCTTATTGTTTTAGTTTGGCTGGAGTAAAATAAATATATTTTAAAAAGATTTTGTGGTCAATATTATTAGCCCCCTTAAGAAAATTATTATTTTTTAGATTTCTAGAAATTAGATTTTTTCACCATAGTAATATATTCACCACTGCAACTAATTAGGAGTTATTAGCTTTGAAATTGTTAATATTATTAATAGTTATTATTTTTATTATTATTATTATTATTATTATTATATTTTAATAAATTAAATATAAACTATAATATTAAATATTTATATATATAACTATATATTAAATATTAAATAAAAACTATTAAAATTTGTGTGATTAAATAAATATAAAATAATTTCATAAAATAAATATTAATATAAATATTGATATACTATAATTAATATAAATTTAAATAAATATATTACTTATATAAATTAATATTATTCAAATAAATTAATTAACTATTAAATAAATGTTGTATTATTAATTACATATAAAATAATTTAATTAAATAAAGATTTAATAAATATGAATATAAATATTGAAATACTATGATATAAATTTAAATATATAATTTATATAGGTTAACATAATTTAAATAATTGGATTAACTATTAAATAAATGTTTTATTATTACATATAAAATAATTTAATTAAAGATTTAATAAATAAATTATTAGTATAAATATTAATATACATTTAATTAAATATATAATTTATATAAATTAATATAATTTAAATAAACGAATCGACTATTAAATAAATGTTTTATTATTAATTCCATATAAAATTAGATTAAATAAAGATAAAGATTTTATAAAATAAATATTAATATAAATATTGATATTGATATAATCTAATTAATATAAATAAAACAATTATTATTTAAATACGAATAAATATTAACTATTGAATAAATGTTTTATTAGTTCACAAAAAAAATCTAAACAAAGATTTAATGAAATAATATTAATATTAAAATAATATTAATATTAATGAAATAACATAATATTAAAATATTGATATAATATAATTAATGTTTAATTATTTAAATAAAATTAAATATTAACTTTAAAAATATTATTAATTAACTAAATTAAAGATTTAATTAAATAAGTATATAATAATAATATGAATGTAAATAAAAATAATTACATTACCATTACCATTAGTTATTGATGACTAACCTAATTAACCTAGTTAAGCTTGCACTTTAAGCTGAATACTAGTATCTTGCAGAATAAATAAAGTATTATATACCGTCATCATGGTAAAGACAAAAGAAATTAGTTATTTGACATTATTTATTAAAACTATTATGTTTAGAAATGTCAAACAATCTCTGTTAGTCAGCACTTACAGCAAGGGTTAAAGTTTGACAATTTATTTAGCAACTGTATGTAAATTTGTGTAAACTTCAGCAGTGTGTGTTGCATTGTTGGTTAACCCAGAGTTGTGTGTGTGTTCTCCTGCAGGTGTGTTTGGCTTCAGTGAGTTGTGGTTCTCCATCGAGCCCCAGGATGTGAGTGTATCTGCGGGTCAGCATGTTGTTCTGGACTGTCAGGCCAGAGGCGAGTCTCCCGTAAGCATGCGCTGGCGGAAAAACGACGTCCAGATCCACGAGAGCGAGTGTGTGCGCGTGCTGTCCAACGGCTCACTCTGTGTGTCCAATTTGACCCAGCAGAGAGATGAGGGTTTCTACCAGTGCGTCGCTAACAACCAATACGGAGCCATCATCAGCCACAGAGCCCGGCTTACAATCACAGGTGTGTGTGTGTGTTTATTTGACATAGAAGTTCATATTTGGATTTAAAGAGCACCTATTATGCAGAAATCGGGGTTTAAACCCAGTAGTGTGTCAGCAGTGTGTGAATATAAGCAGCTTCTAATGATAAACATGAATTAATTGTATTTATTATAATCAGACTTGATGCAGAAACACTTTGATTGACATTCTCCCTTTGTACGTGTCATCAGAGGAGGAAAGCCCCGCCCACTAGTGCCATCTCTCCCTCATTAGCATAAACAACAGCCCTGAGTGAGAAGCAGCCATCTGTCCATTAGCCATTAGAGTGTTTGAGCTGCTGAAGATAATGTCAGCATAGACTAAGAGGATTATAGATGTGGAGTTTTAGATGAACAGCGACAGGAGTCTCCATAGACTGACAGAAGCATGAAGCACACACTGACCAACGACAACATGCAGACCTGACCAGCACTGAGAACACAGCTAGTCCTGTTTTACGTCTGCTGCTATGCTGACACACAGGCGTTTGTAGCTCCGCCCTGTTCTGAAAAGAGCACAATCTCATTTGCATTTAAAGCGACAGTAACCAAAACGCCACAATTAGGATCAAAGCCTAAAAGGGTCAGATTCAGAGAGCTAGAAATCATTATCTGTGTGCTATTTTCAGCTGAAACTTCACTACACATTTATTTCACTACACTTATTTTACATCTGGTAAAAAGGGGCATCATAGGACCCCTTTAACTCTATAATCTATAAACATCGATAATCCCTACATTGATAATTGAGGAAAGTCAATGTGACGAGGACATCCTTCATCGCTCAGGCTGAAGGGGGTTTGCACTGGTTTGCTCAGTGTCCGTCTGTCCAGAGGTCAGGGGGCAGAGGTCAGGGGTCAGCAGGGTTGTGGGAGTGCCTTTATTCTGATGCGTTCAGCAGTGCGGCTCTATAGAGGAGCAGTGGAGGCTTTGTTTGAGAGTTTGTGTTCATGAACAACAGCAGCTGACGATGAGCAAACCCTGCATTTCTGCTCTCGAACCTGCTGTTTCTCTCTCTTAGACAACATTCATTAAGATCAAGTTCAAGTCAAATACAAGTTGAACTCGCAGAGCTGATTTGAGGTCAAATTTTCAAGTTTGTGCAGATATATATATATATATTTATAGTTATAGTCAGAATTATTCGCCCTCCTGTGAATTTCTTCAAGTATTTTCCAAATGATGTTGAACAGATTCAGGAATTTTTCACAGTATTTCCTATCATATTTTTTCTTCTGGGGAAAGTCTTATTTGGTTTATTTCGGCTAGAATAAAAGCAGTTTTTAATTGTTTTAAACCATTTTAAAGTCAATATTATTCGCCCCCTTCAGCAATATTAGTTTTGGATTGTCTCCAGAACAAACCACTGTTATACAATGACTTGCCTAATTACCCTAACTTTACCCTAATTAACCTAGTTAAGCCTTTAAATGTCACTTTAAGCTGAATACTAGTGTCTTGAAGAATATCTAGTCAAATATTATGTGCTGTCATCATGGCAAAGAGAAAAGACATCAGTTATTAGACATGAGTTATTAAAACTATTATGTGCAGAAATGTGTTGAAAAATATTCTTCTCTTAAACAGAAATTGGGGCAAAAAATATACAGGAGAGCTAATAATTCTGACTTCAAGTGTATAAATAAATAAATGAGTATAAAATGAGCATAAATTAGTACACCCCATTTTGAAAATGAATATTTTTCTCCATTTCTCAGTGAATATAGGTCCTATATTTTGACGCATTTGAACAAAACAAATTTATTAAACGGATATATTTATTAAAATGATATTTCAGTCACCAAACATCTTTAGAAATAGAAAGATAATACATTTAAATTCAAGCGATAAAGTGTGTTTTATACTGCAGTTTTCTTAAATCAAAGTCCTACATGCAAGCATAATACAAAGAACAAAACAAACCAACCAAAACATTTGATTTGACCCCAAAATCAGCTGAAAAAAGATCTATAATTTAATTTTGCTGAAAGAAAATGATGCTCGTTTCTGAATCTACACGTTTGACGTCCTAAAATTTAACACACTTATATACTTTATTCATCCATTTTCCTTCGGCTTAGTCCCTTTATTTATCAGGGGTCACCACAGCGGAATGAACCACCAACTATTCCAGCATATGTTTTACGCAGCGGATGCCCTTCCAGCTGCAACCCAGTACTGGGAAACACCCATACACACTCATTCACACATACACTCATACACTACAGCCAATTTAGTTCATCAATTCCCCTATAGTGCATGTGTTTGGACTGTGGGGGAAACCGGAGCACCCGGAGGAAACCCACGCCAACACGGGGAGAACATGCAAACTCCACACAGAAACACCAACTGACCCAAACTCAAACCAGCTAACCACTCAGCCACCGTGCCACAAAAAAAAAAAAAAGTCATATAATTATAAATATTATATAATTTCTCATCCCTTCTAATTTTGGGGTGAAATATGACTCTGTCATTAAACTGACAGCTTGACAAATGCAAATGCATATATTTTTAGTAATATTACAGATATGGTTTTAGATTTAGCTTATTTTACCACATAAATGGTTCAGTCTAAAGTTATGCTCTTAATTTGGTGACAGTAAACGGAGTGTACAATAAGTGTTTATTACAGTATTTGTGTAAATCACGGGCAATTTGTGTCCTGAACACATTTAATCAGAGTCTCGGACAGACTGACTTGACTGACCTCTGACCTTCTGTGCTGTTTGACCTCAGCATTGATCTGGACTTTACAGCCCAGATGAGCAGATTAAACACTGGAGGTTTGCATTGTGCGCTGATTTCATTGCTTTACCAAACATTCATTCATTTTCTTTTCGGCTTAGTCCCTTTATTAATCAGGGGTCGCCACAGCGGAATGAACTGCCAACTTATCCAGCATATGTTTTACACAGCGGATGCCCTTCCAGCTGCAACCCAGTACTGGGAAACACCCATACACACCCATTCATACACACACACTACGGACAATTTAGCTTACCCAATTCACCTATACTGCATGTGTTTGGACTGTGGGGGAAACCGGAGCACCCGGAGGAAACCCACGCCAGCACGGGGAGAACATGCAAACTCCACACAGAAACACCAACTGACCCAGCCGAGGCTCAAACCAGCGACCTTCTTGCTGTGAGGCGACATCGCTACCCACTGCGCCACCGCGTCGCCCATTATTATGTTATATTATATTATATTATTTTCCCAGTGTTGGGTTGTGGCTGGAAGGGCATCCGCTGTGTAAAACATATGCTGGAATAGTTGGCGGTTCATTCTGCTGTGGCGACCCCTGATTAATAAAGGGACTAAGCCGAAAAGAAAATGAAAGAATGAATTATATTATATTATAGAAACCATTTTTACAAAAAAATCGAATAAACTGCACAAACAATTACACAAACCTGCAAGTAATGCATTGAAATAAACAGTGAAATGTATTTGCTCTTATTTTCTTGGCCTCCAGTAGTTCTCTTGTTTGTTGTCGTTTCATTTACAGCTCCACAAAGTGACTTTAGCAGTGTGTAAAACATGATTTCCACACTATAGTGTGAGCTGCATTATAAGACACTCATTTCAGACCAGAGCCTCATTGATTGGCTGCTCATTACTCGCTGTCATTGGTCGATTGATTCATTGATCAGAAACACTGTTTATGATTGGCTGCTGTGATCTCTGGCCTCTAACAGACAGCCAATCACAGATCAGATCAGATTGGAGAGCTGTACGACTCAGATGAGTTTACTCTCAAACTGTTGTTTATTGATGGGCAGTTTGGGTTTGTAGTTCATTGAATAAGCAGTTTTTTTAGTGGTTAAATGACTGAATGAGTATAAAAGACGGAGAGGATCATTAATAGAGGAGGTTTAGTCTTATCTTTCAGTCTTCTTTATTGATTATTCAGGATTTCTCTGTTCATAACCTCGTTAGTTTTAAGAGGAATTACATTGATTTTAGGAGAGAAAGCTCAGGACTATCACCATTGATATTGATGTGGGTTGAAGAGAACTGGCCTGTTTGTACAATAAATATTATATATATTTAAATTACCTTTAAAAGCGATAGATTATTTAGCTGTTAAATGGGTGTCACTGTTATTTTTTTTTATTTTTTGTTTTAGTTGTAATGTATTTTAAATTATAACACATTTACTGTTTTTATTCTTGTTTTTATTATCGCTAAAGGTCTTATGCATTGGTGAACCAGTGTTATTTTGTATCATTGAGGAATTACTAAATTATTATGGTATGTTATGTTGTTATATTGGGGCGACGCGGTGGCGCAGTGGGTAGCACGTTCGCCTCACAGCAAGAAGGTCGCTGGTTCGAGCCTCGGCTGGGTCAGTTGGCATTTCTGTGTGGAGCTTGCATGTTCTCCCCGTGTTCGGCTGGGTTTCCTCCGGGTGCTCCGGTTTCCCCCACAAGTCCAAAGACATGCGGTATAGGTGAATTGGGTAAGCTAAAATTTTCCATAGTGAATGAGTGTGTATGAATGTTTCCCAGTGATGGGTTGCAGCTGGAAGGGCATCCGCTGCGTAAAACATATGCTGGATAAGTTGGCGGTTCATCCCGCTGTGGCGACCCCAGATTAATAAAGGGACTAAGCCGAAAGGAAATGAATGAATGAGGATGTTGTTATATTATATTATTTTTTCATTTCAAAATGTGTCCTTATTGTATACTATTGAAGTTGCAACAATTTTGTTGTCATTTTAACATAATTTTATTTGTATATATTTATATATGAACTAATAATTCTACATATAGTGTTATATCTTTAGCAATATTTAGAAATATTTATATTTTGATTAAAATATTTTCATTTATTTTTACATTTCTAGTTTTTATTTTTATTTTTTTGCAATTTTGTAGTTTCTTTTGTCATTTATATTACATTATTTCAATTATTAGATTAGATATTGTATTAATATTTATATTAATAAATATGTAGTTTTTTTTCTAATTATTTTTAGTAAATCAGATATTTTTATTCTATTGTTTTGGGGGGGATTTTTGCATTATTTTGTAGTTTTTATTAAAATTTTGATATCTTTAAATATAATATATATTTAATGTAATTATTCTTACAAATATTAATATTTATATAAATATGTTTTCAAAATAATTTTACTGTATTGGGTTAGACTAAATTAAAGTGAGAATTATGTTTATACTATTGATCTTAAAGCAGAAGAGGAATATTTATTTTTATTATTGTTTTTTATTATTGTTTATATTTATTTTTATCGTTTACATTTGCTGTGTTATTTTTAATAACTACATTGTTTTTATGGTCATTATCTCTTGGTTGTGAAAAAGCAGAACAGTGTGTTACTTATTTTTTATGTATATGATATTGTATCTGCACCAACATGTTAATAAATATATACTGCATTTGGCAAAAAAACTAAATAAACAAGAAATGTTGGCTTAAAAAATAGCTGAAAATTTGTGTAAAGGTGAATTTTATTTTATTTCAGCTTATTTCTGAAACATTCATATCCATTTTCACGCATAAACTCATCATATGCAGTCTTTAAATGAGATGTGGATGTGTTTTAACAATGGTTTTGCTCATTTTTGGCTCATTCCTCTGTGTTTTCTGTGCAGGAGTGTTGGTGTTTTCTACTCAACCCGTCCCGCTGGAGCTCCGGCTGGGCTCCGTGGCTAGATTCTCCTGCGCTGTCGGCGGATCTCAAGCGGAAATCGGCTGGGAAATAAACCAAAGATCTGTACCTCAGGATTCAGACAGGTGCGCAATAAACCACAAACTCTTCATCACAATTAAAGCATGATTCTTCTATGATTAATAATATTTTACACAAAAATCAGTGCTCTCAAATTATCTATTGTGAAAAATTGCATCCAAAATAAGTTTGTGTACACATGTATGATGTATTTACATTTAAATAATTCGCCCTACTGTGAAAGTTAAATTATTTTTCGATTATTTTCCATGTGCTGTTTAAAGGTGCCCTATAAAGAAAATGTGTGTGTGCGTGCGTTTGTGCATGTGTCTGTGTGTGTGTGTGCGTGCATGTGTGTAGACCTTACTTTAACCTAACTTTATCCTATTTAAGCTTTTATAATACACTTCAAGCTGAATATTAGTATTTCGCAAAATAACTAGTAAAATATTATGCGCTGTCATCATTCATTCATTCATTTTCTTTCGGCTTAGTCCCTTTATTCATCAGGGGTCGCCACAGCGAAATGAACCGCCAACTATTCCAACATATGTTTTACACAGCGGATGCTTTTCCAGCTGCAACCCAGTACTGGGAAACACCCATACACACTCATTTACACACATACACACACTACCAATTTAGTTCATCAATTCCCCTATAGCGCATGTGTTTGGACTGTGGGGGAAACCGGAGCACCCGGAGGAAACCCACGCCAACACGGGGAGAACACGCAAACTCCACACAGAAACGCCATCTGACCCAGCCGAGGCTCGAACCAGCGACCTTCTTGCTGTGAGGCCACAGTGCTAACCACTGAGCCACCGTGCCACCCCCTGTGCTGTCATCATGACAAAGATAAAAGAAATGAGTTATTAGTTTGTGTGTTATTTATGTATAATTAATAAATGTTCACAGTACAGACACATAGACACAAATACAAGCTTTTATTTGAGATGTTATTAATTATTTGACTGCACTAATAAATATGCTGAATTTAATGTCGTCGTCTTTGTTTCAGAATCACTGTTTTGCCAAATGGAGTCCTGCAGATTCGCAATGTGACAATGAGGGATGCTGGGAAATATCGCTGCGTCGCTGCAAGCGCTGTCAGTCGAGTGACGAGCCGAGAGGCCGAGCTGATCCTCATCCCAGGTTTGTGCTTTAATGATCAAAAGATAAGCGATTACACAGATAACGTTAGTCCTGTTTTCAATCTGTCACTATGCTGACACACAGCCGTCAGTAGCTCCGCCCTCTTCTGAAAAGAGCACAATCTCATTTGCATTTAAAGCGACAGTCACCAAAACACCACATTTTGAATCAAAGTCTAAAAGGGTCAGTTTCAGAGAGTTAGAAAACATTATGTGTGCTATTTTGAGCTCAAACTTCACTACACACACTCTAGAGACAGCTAAAAGGAGCATAATAGGTTCCCTTTAACAAAGGGAAATACAACAGATATGTTAAAATCTATTCGTTTGTGTTCAACAGAGGAAAGAAACGTGAATAGCGTGAGTAAATAGTAAATACCTTTTTTGAATTTTGTAAGAATTTTTCATTCAACAATGCATGTTTTCTGTGCAGCAGGGGGTCCGAGGCGTCTCCTGAAGCCGCTCATCATCGCGGGCCCCCAAAACATCAGCACCGCTCTGCATCAGCCGGTGGTTCTGGAGTGTCTGGCTGAAGGAAACCCTCGGCCGCTCGTGTCCTGGAGCCGTGCAGACTCAAAGCCCATAGACGTTTCTGCAGCAAGAGTTCTGGGAAACGGGAACCTGATGATCTCTGCTGTTAAAGCGCACCATAGTGGGACGTATGTGTGTCGCGCAACAACACCGGGAACACGAAACTACACCACAGCAGCCGGAAACCTCACCGTACTCCGTAAGAGATGCAGACACGGCATTAAAACTGGTTTAACTAACTATAATGAATAACATGCACAATTATTCACCATGAAAAAAAACTTCTCTGCGTTAAACAGAAATTGGGGAAAAAAATATATGGGGGGGGCTAATAATTCTGATTCAACTGTATGTGCCTTAAATCTTTGTCCTCATGTATTTCTTCCCTCATGTTTTCACTCATCTTTCGCAGTTCCTCCTTCTTTGGTGGAGAAACCAGAGAGTCAGACTCGACCCAGAGCTGGGACGGCCCGTTTCAGCTGTCAGGCTGAAGGTACGCCAATGCCCCTAATCACCTGGTTTAAGAACGGAGACGTGATCCGATCCAACGGGCGCACAAAGGTGTACAACAAGTAAGTCTAGACCAATACCTCAACTGAACCTATAGTTAATCACACAAGTTGTGTTTCCATTAGATTTATGTGCAAAACCGGAATATTGCATGAAACATTTACGAATAAAGCAGCGTTTCTGAGTGAAAGAGAACAAAATCATCACTTCCTGATAAACTGGAGCAAATATCCGTCAGAGAAGTGTAGTTTGCTGCACTGTTGGGATTCGCCACTGTGGTGTTTTTTGTTCTCTAATAAATGAGCTGCGCCTCAGAAGACGAAGACGAAACGCAATGAATGCGGTGGCTTTTGGAGGCGTGAGACGCTCTTTGGGAGCTCAGACAGATGCTCAAGACAGTTCTGGAGGGAATAATAATAGAAGAAGAAGAATACTGAAGCACTGTGATGACGGACTGACGGCTGAGGCGTTGTACAATCTGCAAAACAACATTTCAGATCTTTTACAATGTGCTGGAAACATGCTGCAAAGTCCATTAATGCATCCCTGAAACACAGATTTATATCTGATCATCTGTTCAAACTAAATCACATTGTCTTTTAAAATAAATGTGTATCAATCGTATTGGCAAAATATATTCTATAATTAATTCCTATAATCTGGAACCTCTAGTGCAATTAAAAAGAACATGGGAGGTGGAACTGGAGAATTATCAGAAAACGCGTGGCAATCCGTTTTAGATAATATTCACTCATCTTCAATTTGCTTAAAACATAGTTCATTCATTCATTCATTTTCTTTTCGGCTTAGTCCCTTTATTAATCTGGGGTCGCCACAGCGGAATGAACCGCCAACTTATCCAGTATATGTTTTATGCAGCGGATGCCCTTCCAGCTGCAACCCATCACTGGGAAACATCCATACACACTCATTTACACACATACACTACGGACAATTTAGCTTACCCAATTCACCTATACCACATGTGTTGGATCGTGGGGGAAACCGGAGCACCCGGAGGAAACCCACGCCAACACAGGGAGAACATGCCAACTCCACACAGAAACGCCAACTGACCCAGCCGAGGCTCAAACCAGTGACCTTCTTGCTGTGAGGCGATTGTGCTACCCACTCCGCCACCGTGCTGCCCCAAAAAGAAAAATTGAAAAGCTATTTGTCTAACATGTTCAATAAAAACACTTTTTAGCAAAATGTGTATCAATCATAGTTAATCCACATTTATTCTCATCAGATTAAAAAGATTATCCTACTAAGTTGTGCGCATTTTCAAAATGTATCTTGCCGTTTTCATTAAGCATTTTTAAGCGATTTATTCCAAAATGTGGATAAAATAGGTGGATGGAAACACAGCTACAGTCTGTTCTGTTACTAACTTAATTTCCGTCATTGTGTGCCAGTAAACTAGTGATAACCCAGATCATTCCAGAGGACGACGCCTTTTACCAGTGCCTGGCTGAAAACTCACAGGGCTCAGTTGTGTCCACATCCCGTCTCATCGTGGTACAGTCAGAGAACCGTCCCAGCGCTCCACGTAACATCCACGCAGAAACCATCTCAAGCTCAGCCATCTTACTGGCGTGGGAAAGACCGCAATACAACGCGAATAAAGTCATCGCCTACTCCATACACTACATGAAGTCTGAGGGTGAGTTCCAAGCTGGTACATGCAAGTCTAGTTGTATCCCAAAATGTTTGACAACGAATGTGAACTTGGCCTGACTGCTAGAATATTCCCAGTGTGTCTGCACCTGTATTGTCTAATTTGACATCTTGATTGAACCCAAAATGGTATTGTCTGTACACTCAGGTCTCAACAATGAAGAGTATCAAGCTGTGATCGGGAATGACACAACCAGCCACATTGTGGACGATCTGGAGCCAGCGCGAAACTACACGTTTTATATCGTGGCCTACATGGCTATGGGTGCCAGTCGCATGTCGGAGCAGGTCACAAGGCACACACTAGAGGATGGTGAGCACTTTATTATTCTAGACCTGGGGTTCTCATCACTGGTCCATTTCCCTGCAGAGACATCAATCTGAAAACACCTAATCAAGATGTTCAGGATCACTAGGAAGTTACAGATAGTTCAGAATGGTCATGGACCAGGACAGAGACAACTGTTGCCCTTAAGATCTATATAGTTCAACTCCATCCCTGATCAAACTTACCCATCTGTAGCTTTCTAGTAATCCTGAAGACATTAAGATGTTCAGGTACATTTGATTAGCAGTTGCCCGGCTCTGATAAACGCTGCAGAAATGTGGATTTCAAAGGCCAGAATTGCCCGGTTCTGATTAAAACTCTATAGGAAAGTGTATCTCAAGGGCCACAGTTACCCAGTGCTGATCTAAAATCCACAATAAAGTTGCTCTTGAGAACCAGAAGTGCCCAGTCTTGATTTAAAACTCTACAAGAAAGTGAATTTCGAGGGCCATGTTTGCCCAGTCCTGATCTAAAACCTGCAGGAAGGTTTACCTCGAGGGCTAGAATTCCCTTGTCCTGATTAAAGCTCTACAAGAAAGTTAATCTCTAGCACCATAGTTGCCCAGTCCTGATTTAAAACCTGCAAGAAAGTAAATCTCAAGAGCTAGAATTTCCCAGTCTTGATCTAAAATTCTACAAGAAAGTGTATCTTGAAGGTTAGAATCATCCATTCTTGATCTAAACCTCTAAAAGAAAGCGTATGAAGCCACAGTTTCCCACACCTAATCTAAAATCGGCAGGAAAGTGTATCTTGAGAGTCTTGATCTAAAAACTCAAAAAGAAAGTGGATGTTTTGAGTGTCATAGTTACCCAGTCCTGATCTAAAACCTGCAGGAAAGTGTATCTCAGGAGCCCGAATTGTCTATTTCTGATTTAGAACTCTGCAAGAAAAGTGTATCACGAGGGCCAGAATTGCCCAGTCCTGATCTAATACCTTGAACAAAGTGGATCTTGAGAGCTAGAGTTCCCCAGCCTTAATCTAAACCCTGCAGGAAAGTGGACCTCAAGTTTAGTTTACTTCAGAAACCCTATTCTAGACCATCTCCAAATGTTGCCCTAAAGTACAACAAACCTTCCCGAAGTGTTTTTGACCACATAACTTGATTTGTCCTTAGTTCCTCTCCGTACTCCTGAGTTGAGCCTTACAAGTCGCAGCCCTACTGATATCCTGGTGTCCTGGCAGCCTCTTCCTCCAAAACTCAGCCGTGGACGTGTGTCTGCGTATCGTCTGTCCTACCGTACGGCTACAGATGAGCAGGTAAACTCAATTGAGATACCTGTCCCGGGTGAGAACGGCACCCAGTACCTCCTGCAAGATCTGCAACCTGACACCATTTATCTGATCCGGATGTCTGTGTCAACCCGAGTGGGCTGGAGCCAACCATCCGCCTGGAGCTCCCATCGAACTCCCAAAACATCCAGCGCCACAGGTGAGAGCAGTTTATTTTGGGCTATTGTGGCTGTATTGCTTCTTCCCAATTACACTTCCCAATAAATAGAGTCTTATTCGGAAGCCTAAAGTCTGGTAGGACTTAAATCAGTGAAGTAACAATGCTTAGGACAATATACAATCCGAGAAGTTTAGTTTAATGATGTTGATTTCAGTTTTTAAGACTTCAAGTTCATTACGAGATCCTTCAAACTAACATGCCTCATCTTCACTCCTGAATCCGTTTATCGCCAAAGTCACTTTTCTACATTTCGCCCATTTTCCATCCCAAACCTTCTTCTGTTTTCACCCAGACAAGTTTATGATGAGTTTGTCCAAGCTAGAAATCACTCTCTGTCCATCTAACTAAACCTAACACAAAGATCTGGTTGAGCAAATATCCATTAGAAAAGGGAAAATAAAGGGGGCTCCGTCACCTTCTCCACACACGGGTCTTTCTGAAACAGGTCTATTCTTTAGGTCGCCTGAAGCATTCCCTTTATGACCCGAAACTGAGCCGTCCCTCAGCTCCTAACTGACAGCTCGGGTCAAGGGTCATTGAGTAACAAATGTAATGCCGGAACAAAGCCAGTCCTGAAAGCCTAAGGCATCTGTCACGGTGAGAGCTGCCCACTTCAGCGGCTTCACGGAGATTGTCGGAGCACTTCTGAAAGCAGCTTTACATAAAACTCAATTTCTTCTGAAGAACATCTGACCATGCAGATCTCACTTCCAGAACGGCAAATCCTTGGTTGCTGTGCAATTGCTAAGCTATTCTGAAGGCTCTATTAAGAACTTCAGTGGAAGCTTTTCATGTTTTTAATGAAAAAAGTGTCTATAGATTATAAACGTTGTGCTTTTTAAAGGAGTAGTTCACCTCCAAAATGATTGGTCACTATTGAAATTCATTTCTAGTTGATCATCACCATAGTCTTACATAGTATTTTTCCCTACTATGAAAGTCAATGGTGAACATCAACTGTTGGGATACCAACTTTCTTCAAAATGTCTTGTGTTTAACATATTAAAGAAACTCATAATATTAGGAACAAATTGAGTAAATGATGACTAATTTTATTCTGGAAGTGAACTACTTATATACTCCTTTAAAGAAACACTACACTTTTTTGAATACTTTTTACAGCTCTCCTGAAGATAAGTTAGATAATTTTTTAATCCATTCAGCTGATCTTCATGTCTGAAGCACTTTTAGCTTAGCTTAGCATAGATCATTAAATCGTATTAGACCATTAGTATCTTGCTAAAAAAATGACCAAAATGTTTCTATAATTTTCTTATTTAAAGCTTGACTCTTCTGTAGGGAATAGGTATGGATTATTAAAGGCCATTTTCTAGGTCGATATGGCTAGGAACTATGCTTGTACTATGCTATGCCAAACTGATTTCACCAAGTAGACATGTTCCTGGACCAACATCTATCTTGATCCTGGAACAACATTCCAATCAGCCAATCAGAATTAAGGGATTTGTTTACAGTTTATGTTGAGTTTAGGCTTACGGTTAGGGTTATGCACTTCTACATGAGTGTTATCCAACTATTATTCCCCTCTGATTTTTGGAATAATTTACAGTTATGGTTGGGTTTAGCGGTAGGGAATAGGTATGGATTACATTTTTGAACAAAAATTATGTTCCAGGATCAACGTAGATGTTAATCCAGGATTACATCGTACTTGGCAAAATCATGACGTGCTACTATACTATACTATACTATACTATACTATACTATGTGTAGTAATCAATGAACTTTGCTGCTGGCACAATAGCAATAGCATCTTTTTATTTTCTGTCAGTCTTACTACACCATGTAACTACAGAGGAGTCTGTAAATAGGAAAATTATGCACGTCATGATTTTGCCAAGTACGATGTGTAATACTGGATTAACATCTATGTTGATCCTGGAGCATCATTCATTCATTCATTCATTTTCTTTTTGGCTTAGTCCCTTTATTAATCTGGGGTCGCCACAACGGAATGAACCGCCAACTTATCCGGCATATGTTTTACGCAGCGGATGCCCTTCCAGCTGCAACCCATCACTGGGAAACATCCATACACACTCATTCACTTCGGACAATTTAGCCTACCCAATTCACCTATACCACATGTCTTTGGACTTGTGGGGGAAACCGGAGCACCCGGAGGAAACCCACGCCAACACGGGGAGAACATGCAAACTCTACACAGAAACGCCAACTGACCAGCGACCTTCTTGCTGTGAGGCGAACGTGCTACCCACTGTGCCACCATGCAGCCCCCTGGAGCATCATTTTTGTTCAAAAATGTAATCCATACCTATTCCCTTCCCCTAAACCCAACCATAACTGTAAATTATTCCAAAAATCAGAGGGGAATAATAGTTGGATAACACTCATGTAGAAGTGCATAACCCTAACCATAAGCCTAAACGGTAAACGTATCCCTTAATTCTGATTGGCTGATTGGAATGTTGTTCCAGGATCAACATAGATGTTTATCAGGTTGGCATAGCATAGTACAAGTATAGTTCCTAGCCATATCGACCTAGAAAATGGAAACTTTTAATTTTCCATCAGTCTTTGTGCACAGAAAAAGAGTCAAGATTTAAATAAGAAAGTTATTGAAACTCTATGCACTCATCTATGCTAAGCTAAAAAGGCTCCCAGAAATCAGCTGAAAGTATTAAATAATGTTACTCTATCGGGAGCAGTAAAAGTGAGTGTTTAAGAACAGTTGAACTGAAAGTTCTTTGGTGAACCAAAATAGTTCTTCTACGTCATCACAATCGCTGGAACCTTGTCTTGCCTTGTGGACAATATAAAACAGCAGTGGGATGAAAGAGTATTGAAAAATCATACTCAAGTAAAAGTACCATTACTTGCCCAAAAATGTAGTGCAAGTAGAGTAAAAGTGTCTGTTGTAAATATTACTCAAAGTATAGACCTTTTAAAAGTACTCAAGAGTAGTGAGTTTTACACTGTGAAAGTCTGATGTGTTTACATGCAATTTATGCATGTGTAAAAACGTAACATTCTGTAGTGCATTTAGTGATTGTTTGTTAAGTCCATTTGGCGATTTCAGTCATTATACAGTAGGCATCCATCATCTTCTCATCAGTGAAATGCATCTAAACAGTCTCTGGGTCATTGCGTGTAACAGTTTTAGACATCTTCTTGGACACTTAATGCTTCCAGTCAATTTGCTGCATTTAAAAAGTGCCCATGTCTTGAGGTTGTTCAGTATAATGTGATTTAGTTTCTATGTGCGATTTGATTGGACAAGAATCACAGATTTTTCTACTCAGCCAATCCCCATAGACACAAAAAAATAAAGTAGTGACTGCAGGTTGAAGGAAAGTAGTGGAGTAAAAGTACCGATACAGCACTAAAAATGTACTCAAGGGAAAGTAAAAGTACACATTTATAAACTACTTAGTAAATTACAATCCCTGAGGAAAAACTACTCACAGTAATTTGAGTATTTGTAATTTGTTACTTTACACCACTGCTGACAGTCCCACAGATTCAACCAGACACAACTCTACATCAATGGTGTTTAATCTGTAGGTTGTACAGAAGTTGATTTAAGGTCTGTTTCTGCCCTCAGTGCCTCCTGCCCCAACCCTTGAGCTTGAACCTCTGAACTGCACCTCTGTTTCGGTCCGCTGGTTTCCGGCTCCCAGTGATGTTCTCATTCAAGGATTCAAGCTGTCTTTTCATCCCGACGGCCAATCAGAGGACTCTATTACCCAGCTGCCCTCACAGGACCACCAGCACACCATCACAGCGCTCAGTGAGTCATCCAGAACTCATATCTGTGTTTTAATGGGAAATAAATGCATGTTTTTATATTCTTTCCCATTAAGTCCCATTAATTATTTGTTTATATTTTACTTTAAAGCAGCTAGAAATGTACATTGTATTAGGAATCAACCTACATATTTTACATAAGTTCAAATATGCAAGGAATAATTGATGACAGACGATTGAATTATGACAGATTTTAGGCCAAATTTGTAAACCTATTTAAAAAAATGGTTAGCACTGTCGCCTCACAGCAAGAAGGTCTCTGGTTCGGGTCAGTTGGTGTTTCTGTGTGGAGTTTGCATGTTCTCCCCGTGTTGGCGTGGGTTTCCTCCGGGTGCTCCGGTTTCCCCCACAAGTCCAAACACATTCGCTATAGGGGAATTGATGAACTCAATTGGCCGTAGTGTATGAGTGTATGTGAATGCGCGAGTGTTTGGGTGTTTCCCAGTATTGGGTTGAGGTCTTTCACAATTTATATGTATAATTAAGATGGGTATTATGTAAGGATGGGTATTAGTTGCTTTTTTTGTACAAATGTTGTACTATAAAATTGGTGTTTAATTTAATCCTGTGTAGTATTAAGAAGGTCTTAAATATGACTCTTAGAAACCTGCAGATACCCTGAAAGAAAAAATCTGCAATATTTTAAGCTTCTCATGGTGTGCATCCGAGCACGTTTCAGCTCTTTAATCGCTGATCAATAATTACCCTTCTTCTGTTCGCACTTATGCACGGTTGGCCTGTCCGCCGTGTCCATGCCTTTGTGTGTGTCACTAATATCCCACAGGGGTCAGAGGTCACAGCCCAGATGTCTGCTTTTGGCTTTCCCATCACTCTCCATGGTCGTCTATTGTGTTTGGGTTTAAGGTCGGTCAGAGCCCCGTGAGAGCGAAACTCCCCCCTCGCCTCTACAGCTGGACAATCCAGCTCCAACAAAGCATTCTGGGATTGATCTGAGCTGGGCAGAACTGACCCAAGAGCAAAGGACTTGTCAAGTTCATGCAAATTTGAGTTCAGTCTCCTGATGGAGTGAAAACTGTGCAAACCGGCTCGGGTCAGGGTTCGTTTTCTGTTCAGCTGACCAACTGGACCATAATATATGCAAATATATTCATGTAGTTCATTAATTCGTTCAAAAACTTCTTAAGTAATTAGATTTTTCAAATAGATTCATATATTTAGCCTTTCTAAATGTTTATATGGGGATTTAATCATAATTCAATTAAAAGGTTTTTTTTATTTATTAAGAGTTTTGATTTGGATATCTATAGAAATGGAAACCTTTGATCTTTTATTTAAGAAAATACATGTTTATCAGAACGTTTCTAATAATAATAATATTTAAAGTTAGTTAATTACAGTACAGATTGAAATATTTGGCTTTTTTTAAATTAAGTTTCTAAGAGAATATCACATTTATTAAATATCATATTTAACATAACATATATCATATTTATCATAACATATATCATATTTATCATAACATATATCATATTTAACATAACATATATCATATTTATCATAACATATATCATATTTATCATAACATATATCATATTTGTACATTGGAAATTAATAATAATAATACATTTATTTTTGTATAGCGCCTTTAAAACTGAATTCTCAAAGCGCTATATAAAAACAAAAAAACTAGTATCCGTTTATATGAAATGTATTATAATTCACTTAAAATTTTAAGACAATTTGTTAGTAATTTAATTAGGATTTCCTTATAGATGTAAACATTTAACCTTTTATTAGGAAATGTTTGTTAAAAGTTTATATTGATGAATTAATTATTTATTATGTTAATTATTTACATTAATTTTAAATTACATTATCATAAATTTTAAAATTGTGTAATTTAATTGACATTTTCTTAACTAATTTTAGTTTACTGGAAAATACCCGGTTTCATGTGGGAAAAACATTTCTTGTAGAGCTTCTCAGAAATTAAATATGCCATCAGTCAGGACCATCTCGAAGCTTGTTTCTTTCTAAGTATTTCAGCCAGAGTTTTATCTGCGCTCCGATCTGCGCAGCTGAACACCGCCTGTGAAGGTGACCCCTGACCTCTGACCTCTAGACCCTTAAAAACCCAAAACCCCCCATAGTGCACACACACGGATCAGCTCTCTAGACACAAACAAACTCTATACGTTTAACTGATGTACACCATAGATGGGATTCACAAATACCTGCTTTTAGTCCTGAAGTTTCTTAAATGTATGACACAAAATACTATCACAACATAATAATTTGACTTTTTATTTATTTATTTATTTATTTATTTATTTATTATTTTTATATTACATTTTTTGAGATGTTTGTACAGAGTAAAATTATAATTTGCAATTAAATGACCAGTATTTTATGGGGATATATATATTTTATATTCAGTTAATTAATATAATTAATTAAATCAAAACTATTATTATATTTATGCCTTAAATGTCAATTGGATCAATTAAAATGTCTGTTTTTAATGCATGAACTCTTTCTGAAACTGCATGCAAACAAACAAGCATGCTATCACAACATAATCAATTGACTTTTATATTTATTTATTTATTTGTTCATTTATTTAATTATTCATTTATTTTTATATTACATTTTTTGTGATGTTTGTACACAGTAAAATGTTAATTTGCATATCAGTAGACAAATTTAATTGACCAGTATTCGATGGGAAAATATTTCTATTCAGTTAATTAATTAAATCAAAACCTCTTGAGTAAATACATTAATATATTTAGCCTTAAATGTCAATTGAATCAATTAAAATGTCTGGTTTTTTTTAATGAATGAAACATATGAAAATGCATGCGAACAAACAAGCATGCTTTCACAACATAATCAATTGACTTTTATATTTATTGACTTTTTATAATCAATATTTTTTTGTGATGTTTGTTGACCGATAATTTGCATGAATTAAAATATGCAGATATCTTTGGAGCAGATCCTGCAGCTCCCCCTAGTGTTCATATAGTATACTGCACTTTGTTGTAATGTTAATATGATGCATTTTGTTCTGCAGACCCCAGAGTGAAGTACCATGTGAAAGTGTTAGCGTTCAGTGCTAACGGAGACGGATATCAGGCCCATCAAACGGTCAACACTCCCGGATGTCCATGTAAGTGTTCACAAAACTTAAATGCATTTAATTACCTTCAGTTCACACTCATTTTACCACTAAAGTGTTGTACTTTTTACAGTGCTTAGCTAACTAGAAATCTTTGTCTTACTCAAGACTTACGCACTGCAAAATATGCTGTATTGTTTCTAGTTTACATATCTAGAAATTCTTAAATCAGGAAGCATTTTCTAGACAAGTACAAAATATAGTCTTGTTTTCAGAAATAATGAGTCAAAATTAAGTGAGTTTTTCCTTAAAACAAGCTAAATAATGTTCTTTTCGAATTGAAATATGTTTATTTTGCTTACTCCATTGATTATTTTGCTTGTTTTTAAGAAAAACTCACTTTATTTTGACATTATTTATGAAAACAATGCTTCTTGATTTAAGACTTTAGATATTTGGACTAGAAACAAGACACAAACTCTAAGTACGAAAAGCATTTTTGCAGTGAAGAGAAACCTATTTGTAGTTGTCTAAGAATATTTTGATGATAAAACATATTTTAATAGTATGTATATCTGTAAATGACATTAGATAAGCTTTTTATTTAGTGTTTGTGTTTTATTTGAATGTTTAAAAGGGTGTCTGTTTGTGGAAATTTTGGAATATTTATTATTGATCAAATTGAAAGATCTAACGTAATTTTTTTTTTTTAGCAGTGTTGATATTTGTATGTTTTTTTGTACGTTCGATACATGGTTATTAAGAAACCGTTATGATTGTAAATTATATATTGAATACTTAGTACAAGTGTTGCCATGAATATAGCCAATGCTGCTGATATGGCATTAAAACATAAATATATAAGTAAATCAATAAATATGTAAATAAGTCAATAAATAAATAGAAATGTAAATAAATAAGTACATAAGTAAATATGTAAATAATTAAATAAATAAGTAAAAATGTATATAAGTAAATATATGAATAAGTATATACATAAGTATATAAGTGAATAAATATATAAGTAATTAATTAATTAATTAATTAAATAAGTAAATATGTAAATAAGTATAAATGTAATGTAAATAAATATATAAATAAGTCAATAAGAAAGCCAATAAATAAGTAGATACATAAATAAATAAATAAATAAATAAACAAAGTAAATATATGAAGTAAATATATGAATAAGTAAATAAATAAGTAAAAATGTATATAAGTAAATATATGAAAAAGTATATACATAAGTATATAAGTGAATAAATATATAAGTAAATAATTAATTAATTAAATAAGTAAAGAAAGAAAGAAATAAAAATGTAAATAAATAAGTACATAAGTAAATATGTAAATAGGTATAAATGTAAATAACCAAATATATAAGTAAATATGTAAATAGGTATAAATGTAAATAACCAAATATATAAGTAAATATGTAAATAAGTATAAATGTAAATAACCAAATATATAAGTAAATATGTAAATAAGTATAAATGTAAATAAACAAATATATAAGTAAATAAATATGTAAATAAATATGTAAATAAGTGAATAAGAAAGCCAATAAATAAGTAAATATATAATTAAATATATGCATAAGTATATAAGTAAATATGTGTATAAGTAAATACATAAATAAGTAAAAATGTAAGTAAATATATGAGTAAATAAATGTATACATAAGTAAATATGTAAGTGAATAAATGAATAAATATATTTAAATAAGCAAGTAAATATTTAAATAAATATTTAAATAAATATTTAAATAAATACATATCTAAATATATAAATAAATGTATAAATATTTAAATAATATTTTTCTTTCATATGCATGATTTTCTATACTTAAGCTGTAATATCTGATCCTCCTTATTAGCTACACCACACCGTCGATTAGCCGCTCTGCCGCCTCCAGACCACACCCATGCTAAAGCTAACAGCTCGTCTGCGGTGCATCTGAGCTGGGGTCGTCCTGCCTTCAGCTCTGGAAAACCTGTCAGTTTCTCCGTACGCTACGGGCCCGCGAGTCCGTCTGAAGCCTCCAGCGCACGCTACATCCAAACGTGAGTGGTGCTAAAGGCTAAAGTTATAGGAACACTCCACTTTTTTAAAATAGCCTCATTTTACAGCTTCCTAAGAGTTAAATAGTTCAGTTTTGTCATTTTTTTTAATCCATTCAGCCAGTATTCGGGTCTGGCTGGTACACTTTTAGCTTAGCTTAGCATAGATCATTGAATCAGATTAGACCATTAGCATCTCGCTCGAAAATGACTAGAGTTTTGATCATTTTTCTATTTAAAGCTTGACTGATAATATGAAAATTGTAACTGGTGGTGCAAGTGTAGGGTTTGGTGCTGGGGACCACTTTCAGGCGCTACGTAATATCATTGCGCTACTTTAGCCATGGTACAACAGTAAAGTTCCTTAATTATTACGCCAGAATGAGAGTATAGTTCCTCTACATATCAGCCTAGAGAATAGCAACTTTTTATTTTCCTTTGGTCTTTGAACACACATTGTAAGTATAGAAGAGTCAAGCTTTAGTTGGGAAATTATCCAAACTCTTAGATCATTTTTAAGCGAGATGCTAATGGTCTAATCCGATTCAATGATCTATGCTAAGCTAAGCTAAAAGTGCTCCTGCCAGACCTGGAGATTGGCTGAATGGATTCACTAATGATAAAACTTAGCTGTTTAACTGTAGAAGAGCTGTAAAATGATCCTGTTTTCACAAAAGTGGAGTGTTCCTTTAATAGCAGATTAACTTGTGTATTCAGACATCTTGTTTTCTCTCTCTAGCTCTGAGCAAACCGTGATGGTAACAGGTCTCCAGCCAAACACACGCTATGAGTTTGCTGTGCGTCTGCATATGGATCAGATGTCCAGTCCTTGGAGCGCCACTGTATATCAGAGAACTCTACTGGAAGGTATATCTATCAGACAAAACATTTTTACTTATTTGTTTTTTGTTTTAAATACATACTATTAGAAGGGAAGATGCGTGACATGGTGGCTCAGTGGCCTCACAGCAAGAAGGTGGCTGGTTCGAGTCCCGGCTGGGTCAGTTGGCGTTTCTGTGTGGAGTTTGCATGTTCTCCCCGTGTTGGCGTGGGTTTCCTCCGGGTGCTCCGGTTTCCCCCACAGTCCAAACACATGCGCTATAGGGGAACTGATGAACTAAATTGGCCGTACTGTATGAGTGTGTGTGTGTGAGTGTGAATGTGAGAATGTATGGGTGTTTCCAAGTATTAGGTTGCAGCTGGAAGGGCATCCGCTGCGTAAAACTTGCTGGAATAGTTGCCGGTTCATTCCGCTGTGGCGACCCCTGATAATAAAGGGACTAAGCCGAAGGAAAATGAATGAATGAGTAGGTTAGATCAGTATGCAATATAATGAAATATATTATATTGAAAGAGATGGGGCTGCACGGTGGCGCAGTGGGTAACACGTTCGCCTCACAGCAAGAAGGTCGCTGGTTCAAGCCTCGGCTGGGTCAGTTGGCGTTTCTGTGTGGAGTTTGCATGTTCTCCCCGTGTTGGCGTGGGTTTCCTCCGGGTGCTCCGGTTTCCCCCACAAGTCCAAAAACATGTGGTATAGGTGAATTGGGTAGGCTAAATTGTTCGTAGTGTATGTGTGTGAATGAGTGTGTATGGATGTTTCCCAGTGATGGGTTGCAGCTGGAAGGGCTCCAAACATAAGGGCTGTAAAACATATGCTGTATAAGTTGGCGGTTCATTCCACTGTGGCGACCCCAGATTAATAAAAGGACTAAGCCGAAAAGAAAATGAATGAATTATGTTGAAAGAGATAGTACACCCCAAAACTTAAGTTCACTCACCATTTACTTTCTCTAAAGTGCTTCCAAACCTTCATGAGTTTCTTTCTTCTGTCAAACACAATAATAATATATTTAAAATAATATTGGACACTGGAAACCATTGACATTCATAGTAGGAAAATCAAATACAATGGAAGTCGATGGATACCAGTTTCCAACATTCTTCAAAATAACTTATTTTGTGTTCAACAGAAGAAAGAAACTCAGTCAGGTTTGTTACGAGTGAAATGTGAGTAAATGATGACAGAATTATGGAGTAAGCAAAATAAACTTGTTTTCGCTTTGAAATGTTATTTTGCTTACACCGTTGGCAGATTATTTAGCTTGTTTTAAGGAAAAACTCACTTAATTCATTCATTCATTCATTTTCTATGGACAATTTAGCTTACCCAATTCCCCTATAGCGCATGTGTTTGGACTGTGGGGGAAACCGGAGCACCCGGAGGAAACCCACACCAACACGGGGAGAACATGCAAACTCCACACAGAAACACCAACTGACCCAGCCGGGACTTAAACCAGCGAACTTCTTGCTGTGAGGCGACAGCGCACCGCACCGCCCAACTCACTTACTTTTGACTCATTGTTTCTGAAAGCAAAACAATATTTTTCGCTTGTCTAGAAAATGCTTTTTGATTTAAGAATTTTTTTATATTTGCACTAGAAACAAGACAAAAACTTCTGAGAAAGAAAAGCATAATCGTCTCCTTCATTGTTCCCGCAGCCCCGCTGTCTCCGCCGGAGTCTGTAAAAGTGACTCTGATTGAGGCCGACACGGCGCTGGTGTGCTGGAAGCAGCCGAATCAGCCAGATCTGTCTGTTACACACTACACCGTCCTGTACGCATCTCAGAGCTCGTGGCTCGCTGGAGAATGGCAGGTCCTGCAGAGAGAAGGTCAGCACACAAGCATATCAATGTTTCTGTAGATCTTAATTTCAATGCATGTCTTTTAAGGCTTTTTCTTAATACAGTCGAAATCAGAATAATGATTAATATTGATAAATAATGCTGTCATTTCAGGTACAAACACAATGGCTCTCCTGGAGAAGCTGGAGTCAGGTAATGTTTACCTGGTGAAGATCTCAGCTTCTAACCTGGCAGGTGACGGTCCGTTCTCCAACACGGTGGAGCTGACGGTCAAGGGTAAAACTCACCACGGTAAAAACCCTCGTCATGCTGAGAAAACAGGTAAATATTGAAGAAACGACTGAAGAAAATCTGCCACAAAATCCAAGCGTAGATCTTAATAGATATTATTTACAACAAAAAAAAATGTGTCTGATTATATTTTAATCAATGTAAACCCAATGTAAATTTTAATTATTTCCCAAATGATGTTGAACAGATTCAGGAATTTTTCACAGTATTTCCTATAATATTTTTTCTTCTGGAAAAAGTCTTATTTGGTTTATTTCGGCTAGAATAAAAGCAGTTCTTAATTGTTTTAAACCCATTTTAAGGTCAATATTATTTGCCCCCTTCAGCAATATTAGTGTTGGATTGTCTCCAGAACAAACCACTGTTATACAATGACTTGCCTAATTACCCTAACTTTACCCTAATTACCCTAGTTAAGCCTTTAAACATCACTTTAAGCTGAATACTAGTGTCTTGAAGAATATCTAGTCTAATATTATGTGCTGTCATCATGGTGAAGAGAAAAGAAATCAGTTATTAGAGATGAGTTATTAAAACTATTATGATTAGAAATGTGGTGAACTTTCCATTAAACAGAAATTGGGGAAAAAACAATTCACAGGAGGGTGAATAATTCTGACTTCAACTGTATTTCTCTGCAGCGTTTATCGATGGTTTGTATCACATCGATGAGAAGTCGATGAGCGGCATCATCGTTGGCGTTTGCATTGCTCTGTCCTGCATCATCCTCTGCATCTTCATCCTCCTCTCCAAAACTCAAACACAGTGAGTCTCAGCACTATCTGTGTGTCTTTGTCTGCATTACAACACACTGTTAAAAAATAATATTACAAAAGTAGTATCACAACAAAAGCTTTTGTGTTACTTTAACCTATTTTAAACAATTTTTTAAAGTTATACAAAGTTTAATTTAATATTTGTAGTCAGTTTGACTAATGTAAGTTGAGATGACATTGAGAAACATTTGATTCAACTAAACAATTAAGGCAGTAAGATATTTTTTACAGTGCAGATTAAGCTGAAGAAATAACTCTCAATGTTGTCAGAATGACAGTCGATATTGTTTTCTCTCTGCAGGAAATCGGCTTCCTCAAAGATGAGTAGTCCAATGAGAAATGAGGTCACGCATAATGAGGCCTCATCAGCCAATCAGCAGCAGGCGGAGAATGCAGAGGTGCTGCTGCCGATGTTGAGGAATCACTTCATTGATGCCAAAGTAAGAGTTTTATTTCCCTCTTCTTTTTCCTTCTTTTGTTACCGTCTTTCTTAGGCTATTGCAATGCAGTACTGCTGCATTCATTCATTCATTCATTTTCTTTTCGGCTTAGTCCCTTTATTAATCTGGGGTCGCCACAGCGGAATGAACCGCCAACTTATCCAGCATATGTTTTACGCAGCGGATGCCCTTCCAGCTGCAACCCACTGGGAAACATCCATACACGCACTCATTCACTCACATACACTACGGACAATTTATCCAACCCAATTCACCTATACCACATGTTTTTGGACTTGTGGGGGAAACCGGAGCACCCGGAGGAAACCCACGCAAACACGGGGAGAACATGCAAACTCCACACAGAAACGCCAACTGACCCAGCCGAGGCTCGAACCAGCGACCTTCTTGCTGTGAGGCGAACGTGCTACCCACTGCGCCACCGTGACGCCCTGCTGCATTCAATAAAAGAATAATAATAATTCATTCATTCATTTTCTTTTCGGCTTAGTCCCTTTATTAATCAGGGGTCGCCACAGCGGAATGAACCACCAACTTATCCAGCATATGTTTTATGCAGCGGATGCCCTTCCAGCTGCAACCCATCACAGGGAAACATCCATACACACTCATTCACACACATACACTACGGACAATTTAGCCTACCCAATTCACCTGTACCACATGTCTTTGGACTGTGGGGGAAACCGGAGCACCCGGAGGAAACCCACGCCAACACGGGGAGAACATGCAAACTCCACACAGAAACGGCAACTGACTCAGCCGAGGCTCGAACCAGCGACCTTCTTGCTGTGAGGCGAAGGTGCTACCCACTGCGCCACCGTGCAGCCCCGAATAATAATAATAATAATAATAATTTTTATTATTATTATTATTTAAAAATAAGAAAAGAGATTAAAAAACAGTGTTTACTTTGAGTGTACACTAAAAAGAGCACCTAAAAGCATTATATATAAACAGATAAAGGGACAATTTATATTACTAATAGCACACGTTGAGATTAATGTTTACAACAGGTTTAAAATAGATATTTTGTTTGGTTTCAGGGAGGATCAAATTTGCTAATAAACCACTCTGGACCCATCAATTGTGGTTCCCAGACCAAACGGAAGAGGTGGAGCATCTTCAGTCATTCCCAGAAGTCTAATGAAAGTAAAAATAAGGTGAGTGGCTGAGACAGGACAAATTTGCATGAATGTGTGTTATTTATTTAATCATCTAAAGTCTTTTGAGTCTAATCATAATATTTTTGCTAAATATGTTTGTGTTGTTCAGACTGAGGATCCTGCATGTCTGTACCAAGTGGGGAAAATGGTTCTGTGTTACGAGGACGAGGCGGCGAAGGCGTCCCTGCAGATCCTCTATCGGCCACTGGGGGAGTCGGAGAGTTCGCAAACCAGCGGCGGAGACTCCGGAAACTACTCTCAGGACGAGACTGAGACCAGCAGCTCAAATAAAGCCACACACCGACCAGACGACGAAACGAACGAAACCGCATCATCTGTGTGCGTCGTTAACGTTTTAGACGAAACGCAAAACAAATCTACCTCCGACCTTCAGTTTGTGCAGATTCCCATTTAAATCAACTGTGTGTCGTGGCGTGTGATACAAATGAGCGTGGCCTTTGGCAACAGTAGGTGTGGCTTGTGTGGGCGTGGTCCACAACAACAATGGGTGCATTGAAAAAAAATTATTTATTGGATTTACTTAAATTTTTTTAGGTAAATAGTTGCAAACAGTTTATATGGGCTGAATTTAAACTAATTAAGTTGAACGTTACAAAATTTAATTAGCTTAGATTCAGCCCATATAGATTGTTTGCGACCACTTACCTTAAAATAAATGTAGTAAATCCAATGAGTCATATTTTTTCAGTGGGTGTGGCCTGTGATACTGGTGGGTGTGGCCTATGAGTCGAATGGGCGTGGCCAATTATTCCAAAGCCTATAAATACGATTGCACCGTTTCTTCAGGATGCAATCGCTCCTGGATATTTGTGCCAAAAACAAATTTCTTTAAATAGCTTTACGAAGTCGCGGATAATTTTTCCGATGACTTTGACGAACTTGCACAACTTTTCTCTTCCCGGAGAGATTCCCAAAGATGAAGCGTTTCTGATGAATGTGTTTTTTCTGCTTATGAATGTGTTGACGAACGCCTGACGTGCTTTACGCTAATGGACGAGTGTTTTCTGTTTGTCTCTTAAAGCGACAGAGACGTTTGTTCTGCTGTCTCTCTACCTCAATATTCTGATCACACTCGTTCTCAGACGATAATGTGCAACACTGGATAACATTAGTTAATGCATTAATTAACAATGATCAATACAGCGTAGGAAAAAACTGTTCTGAATTCTGAAATAATTTGGTAAAATAGTAGCTTTTTATGTATTTTTTAGCTTTTGTTTAATTTTATTAA
>CAIGQV010017386.1:33747795-33768070 GCA_903798115.1 Danio jaintianensis
TATATATATATATATATATATATATATTATTTATATATATTTATTTATTATTTATTCTTTTGTTTGTTTTTATTATTCTTATTTTTATGTTATCTTATGTTTGTATATCTTTGTGTATATATGTGGTATTTTACCTTTTATTTATATACTTTTTTAGTGTATAATTATGTTTTCCAGATAATTTCATGTTTGGTGAATTGTATTAGTGCGTATATCTATATGTATCAATATTATGTATATTTTATTTTCTGATCTAAGATGAACCTAATAAAAAAAAAAGCTTTACCTCAATCGTTTTCTCCCCATTGAAGTCCATTATAAGGAGAAAAAAAAAGCTTAATGTGGCTTCATGTACTTTAAGAACAAGCGGGGAAACCCAAATTTCTATCAGATTTGACCTGTAAGTAACACTAGCTACTATCAGAAGAATGAGCTGTGATTCCCCATCTGAAGTGAGCAGTATTATGTGAAGTGTTCTCCACTATTTTTGTGTGGGTGGTAAGGACGAGCGCATTGTTTTGAAAGCAGAAAGTGTTTATTCTGTCATAATTAAAATTAGATTTTATGGACAGCATTTGTTTAAATTTGGCTTCCAACCGCTTAAGTTATATTAAGTATATATTTTTTTAAATTATGGACTTCAATGGCGGAGAAAAAGTCAAGTTTGACAGAAATGTGTTTCTCTGTGGTCGGTGTCGAAGTATGTGAAGCATTTTTTATGTTGAGCGTTTTAAAATGTTGTATTTTAATGTGTGAAATGGTTTTTCTATGTTTCTTTGGATTTGTAATTGTTTGTTTTTTGATATTTTGTTACCTTATCTCAGTTTTATATATATATATATATATATAACTACAAGAATGTAACATTATGATTTTGTTTTGGTGCATGCAAAGTAGTCAAATTTTGTATTCAAAATTATGATTAAAAACCGGTATTACTGTAAATCAGGTTAGCAAAATATATCACGATGCATGTAAAAAATTTTGGGGGGTTTTCACCTTTAATGGACAGGACAGTAGAGATTATTGACAGGAAAGTGTGGGGAAGGGTCGGCATAGGACCTCGAGGCGGGAATCAAACTCGGGTCGCCGTGAGTGTACGTGTCGACACACTAACCACTACGCCATTGATGCCGACAAAATCAATTGTTTTTAAAAACATTTCCAAAGAAGTGTGGTGTAATACTGTGCAAAATAATCTAAAAGTACATTTAAAAGTGACAAGTTACTTTTGTGTTGTTTGTTTGTTTAGACTTTATTAATGTCAAAGGGAAATTGACATGTCACAGCAGAGCTCTCCATACTATAAGATAAATAAAATAAATTACATGTAAAAATATGATAATATTAATAAAATTACATTCATACTGCACACCTTAGTTTTAAACAATGAGTAGACACTAGTCCATATCTACAGTATTAATGGCGTTGCAGTTCAGCATCATTCATCTAGTATGACTTTGGTTATACAATCTGATCACAGTTGGTAAAAATGACTTCCTGTAACACCGGGGCTGAGTTAATCTTGAGCAAAAATTAGAAATGAAAGGATGTTGTATGTGTGTAAAAATATGTGAACGTGGTTTTATAGTTATGCATGTAAAAATGAATATATATATATATGTGTGTGTGTGTGTGTGTATTTATATGTGCCTTAATAAAATATAAAATAAAATTATATAATATATAATCAAAGCTACATCCAAAAAAACAACAATAAATGATATAGTTTGGTGTTTGTGTATGTATATAAAACATGGTATTACTGTGTGTGTGTGTAAACTGTATAATTCTTACTCTGGTACTTTTATATTTTCAGTTTGTGTTTATCAATGTGAGCCTAACTGTGTGTTTGTGTTTTCAGGTGTTCAGATTCTGCAGGTCAAAATGCCACAAAAACTTTAAGAAGAAGCGAAACCCAAGAAAGACCAGATGGACCAAAGCCTTCAGAAAATCTGCAGGAAAAGAGCTGACGGTGGTGAGAGACTCAACACACACACGCACACACACACAGTCTCTCTGTTTTTTGAAAATGTGATGAGTATTGTGAGTGTGTGTATTGAACTGCTGGTTGTTTGTCAGGATAACTCACTGGAGTTTGAGAAGCGCAGAAACACTCCAGTCAAGTACAACCGAGAGCTCTGGAGCAAAACAGGTGAGTCTCTGTTTATTTCTGAAAAAGTTTACATAATTAACTTTTTATTGACTTAATAATTGTCTTACTAGTTAAAAAGTTATTACTTATTAATATAAAGTGGCTTATTTTAATTAAAAGTGGTAAATCCAGTAACAACATGGTGAATAACATTGTATGGAAGCATTGTAATTTTATTCCAGTTGAAGTTGCTGATCAGATGTGCTGGACTGGGTTATAGATATAATATGGTGTGTGTGTGTGTGTGTGTGTGTGTGTGTGTGTGTGACAGTGGAGACCATGAGGAAGGTTGAAAGCATCAAACACAAGCGTCAGGCTCGCTTCATCATGAACCGGTCAGTCACATTTAATTTACTTTGATTTCATTGTTACTTAATTTCCTCAAAATAAAGAAAACATCCTCATTTATAATAAGATTAGATGTCCAAATATGGGTAAAATAATGTTCATTGTCATTCATTGTGACAGATGTGTTCATCAGATTAACTGTAAAATGACTTGGGGTGTATTCACACCTGTAGGTCGATTCTTTTGTTGTGAAACAGGGATTAAAATTGTTACAGTGTTGCACTTTGTTCTTGGTGCGGTTCGCTTTCACACCGCAAACTTTCTAAATGGACCAAAATAGCTAAAACAAGTCACGTGTGAGTAAACTGTCCTCACATTGGTCAGAGTTTCAGGGTTTATTTTGCAGTCTCGCTCCGCTGTCATGCGTCCTTATTTTAATTTATAGCAATGAGCAATAAGACATTATAAGGGAAAAAGTGCGCTTTAATCTAGAATAGTGACACAACAAAGACATTGTCACAAAATATAAATCAAAGAGGTAAGACTTTCTCATACAGAGCCGTTGGCTAGAACTATGCATTATAGGCTTTACATTATAGAGAGAAATAACAGATAAAGCAAGACTGCAGTTCGGTCAAATTTCCTAACGGATAAACAGCTCTTGGTAAATAGTTCAGCTTGCTTTCACTTTTGCATTTGACATGGAATGCATATTTACCGGTAGGAATGGCATCCCGCCCCACTCACAATTCTGTCTTCATATATGCCTATTACATATCCATAATACACTGTGATATAGCCTGGTTCGTTAGTTTGTTGGATCGTTTTGCTTTCTCGCTCCAGAGTTCATTTCAATCGAGCCGAGACCACCTCATTCAGGCCATCTCGGGCCTGAAATGGGAAGAAATTTCTTGGGGAGAAATTAGATTGTTTTGGCGCGGATCCGAGCGAGATTGCTGGATTCACATATGCCAAACGAACCGCGCTAACTGGGGAAACGAGACAGGTTCCGAAACAAACGTCTGGGTGTGAAAGCAGCCTTATTTTGAGCTGTACTTATAATAATATTCCTTGATATATTTTAATGACTTATTCTTTGATATATTTGAAGAAGTACATCTGAAAATATGTAATTTTGTAGTTAATTTGATAAACAAATGTGATTATTATAGAAATGATGTCCACATTGATTCGTTCCTGTCAAATGGGTTGATGGCAAAACGTAAAGATTCAGATGACAATTAAAGAGTATTTTGGTGGTCATAATGTTTGAATATGTTATCAAATATTTATTTCTGACACATGAACTCAATGATACATTACATTGTGTTGTTTTTTGGTGAAATCATGGTAAATGCCTGAATGATGCATTGTCAGAAATGCATGATGATTATTTGTGCTCAGAATAGTCCATGGTATGTTTTTAATTGAACAAAAAATACAAAATGAATAGAGTTCCTGGTGTGGTTGAGCATCCATCATTGACACGTGTTTGTTCAGGTTGAGGAAAGGCAAAGAGCTGGAGAAAGCAGCAGACATCAGTGAAGTCAAGAAGAACATTCACCTCATCAAAGCTCCACACGCAGGTAAAACACACTCCAAACACCTCCCACAATGCACTGCTCTCACTGAGGAACATTATATACATGTTAATGAGAATGCATGTGTAGTGTTTATTTTTGATCTGGAGTAAAGTGCAGAAAGGTTCAGGCATTATGGGATGGCGTGTTTGCTACTTAAAAAAAAAAAGTTAAGAGTATTTTGGGTTGTAGTTGTAATGTAATGTCTGTTTTGATCATTTTTGTAGCGTTTTGCTGACTATTGTCATACTTAACCTTTTTCAAATATCTGACTGTAGATGTTTTCAATAGAATATTTTGACTATGATCATGTATTGTTAAAAAAACAACAAAAAAACACTTTAGTTGTAGTTAATATATGTAGTATTTTGACTATTTAGATACTTATTAAAAAACATTTTGACATTTCTTAGATAGAGGAATTGACATAAAGTGTTAGTATTTTCAGCATTTTGTAGAATACATGTAACAGTAAAATATGCACAGAACAAATGTGAGCATAAATTGATGGTCACCGCTAGCCAATTTGGTTCAGTTCAAGTGCTGAATGAGCCATAATGTTCCTGCAGACTAGGAAAACCATCCTGTTGTTTTTAGTGATTTATAGAACAAAACATTGCTAAATAAAATAAGGAATAACTGACAACATGCTGTTAAATGATTAGAAAAAAACTTGAATAATAATAATAATTCCCCGTCCCAGAGGTAATGATTATGCTTGTCCTCTGGTCTCCAGTATGAACAGAAAGCAAACTGTTAAACATTATTGTGCAGTGCCCTATTATTAATGTTTTCAGACAAGTATTGTTATGTGGAGAGACTTGAAGTGAAATATTCTTTAATGTGAATGCTTGTAAAATTGTACAATTTGTATGAAAAGTAAACCTTAGTGTTTTAGATTAGATAGTCTGGTTTTGGTCCTCCTCAAACGTCTCCTGTGTAGCAGTAGTTTCTTCCACATCTCCTCCTCCTCTTCCTCCTTTTGTTGGGATTTTTGACTGTTGTATCTGTGAAATAACTGTAATCATTCAGCGGAGTGATATGGAGCTGTAATGTGCTGTAAAGCTGCCGGAAGTACTTAACCTGTGCGTTTATCTGACAAGAATCAAGCCTTCAACAGACCAGTAGTATGATTGGATTGACATGCTGTAATTGTTGAGTTGAAATGTTTGTACCGGTGAATTGTTTAGTCTTTTCTGGGTTATTGATCTGCATGTAAAAGTGGGACACAACATTCAATTTAATAGCTGATTTGTTTGATTTACTAGAGTATTGTTAATGTAAACATGCTCATTGTGTCTGTTTTCAGGTCAAGCCAAACAGCTGGAGGACAAGATGGTCCAGAAACTGGCAGAAGACGTGGAAATGGACGAGTGACCTGATAAACAAGCTTGACATAAGGACTTTCAGACTGTTTTTGTGTGAAATATTGAAATGTAAGATGGTCATCGCTCCTGATTTACATAGTCATGAATATTGATCAGAATCCAGGTGGAGTGAAATGGACTGATTTGCATGTGTCTCCTGGATGAATCCACTTTAGCTGTTTCTGTAGTGGATATAAATCGATTGTTTAGCACATGAGCTGTTATTATATCTCTGCATTCAGCTGATCACGTTGATTCGCACTGTAATTGTGGTAATAAAAAAGTTAAAATGCAATTTGGCTGGAAAAGCTGCCATAATTTTCGGTTGAAAGGCTCGTATAACTGTATATGTATACAGTGGTACATTTATCCATGTATTTATAGATGGTGTTTCATAGAAACATTAGTTTATATGGATTAATTTGGTTGTTCATGCATAACTACATTTTTGTAGTCATATATGCGTTCATACATATGCAGTTTTATTAGAAAGTTGCAACATTTATAGTCATTGAAGGAAGGAAAATGAATGAATATTCATTGAGTCCAGCCATACATTTATTGAATCATAGGCACGAATGAGCGGTTAGTGTTAAGACAAACTGTAGCTGCACTGATTAGCAAATGGAGTGAATAACGAGTGTGAGGTAAGCATGGGTGATGAAGGGACAGGTATCAGCTGTGTTTTGGATTTGTTGCTGGGTAATTAGTGAACACAGCTGCATTGACAGTGTTTCGAAGTATAAATGTGCAGGTAGTGCGCTGTCGCGGCAGCGTCCAGCCCGAGTGTTCGCCCTGCTCATGTGAAGACCTACGAGAGTAAAGACCTGCGCGACTCCACCGAGCACACGACACCTGCACCACGGTAGCCTCTTTTCTTTTTCTACTATGTGCTTTGTTTGTTCCCGTCATCACACACCTTCATTGCTCTGTTTACAGCCAACTAACCATTCCTCAGGAACAGCACACTTCATTCCAGCCTTGTAAAACTATCTACTCTTCACATTCTGCCTTCAACTGACACACGGATTCACTTCACTCCAGCTGCTCACACACAATTCTCTTTCCAAGGTTGGCCTGTGACTTTTCCAATAATTGCTGTTTTGAAGACCATGCCATCTGTCAATTCTCCAGGTATATTTCTCATGCTCACTGTCCTCATAATCAGCTGGGTGCATTTCCAGAGGATTTGGATGGGCTGCTGTCCTCCCACCGAGAGGATGACAGGCCGCTTGCAGCATTAGCTGACTTAGCATTCACTTACACAAAACTTCCCAAGGGTATCAATCATTTAAAGCTTGAATAAATAAATGTGACTGAATGAGTCGGTGTGTGTGCGTATATATATATATATATATATAGTGTGAATGAATGTTTCACTTAAATGTATGAATAATAAAAATTATGCACTAAATACAAATATATAGCCCAATATCATAAATATAAATACACAGACAAACATTTGCAGGATGTGTGAACCACACTAATTAATGACTGTATTAATGTTTGTATTTGTTGCATTCAATAAATTACATGTAAATACCTAATGAATAAATCCGATTGTTTAGTACACATGACGTATAACCGCAAGTCTTAAATGCTACATATACCAATCACACAAATATCAACGACACAAAACTGCAGCTTAATCAAATGTTGATATTTAATAGTAACAAAGTCAACCTGTGACAATACAGAAGTGAAAATATGAGTTATATTAATCCCGACACCTGAGGCAAAGAAAGCAAAACTACACTAGATCCTGATTTTACACTCAAATTAACACTAAATTTAGTCATATATATATTAAGAATTTTCTTCTGTTACATCAGTTACCATAATATACTTATTGTCAGTAAACTCACAAAATCAATGTAAGCATTACACTACAACACTCTTGATGTGTTTTCAGTCAAATAGCTTTCATAAAATATTACTAAATTATCTTTGCAAACTCTAATACAGGAAAAAAAATGCCATTCATATACAAAAATTTGTAAACAGTGCTGTCAAACTATTCATAGTGATTAATCACATCCAATACAAGTGCGTACGGCATGTATTTATTATGTACATATACTCTATATAATCTGTATTATATATGTAAATATTTCTCAAATATATAAATGCATGCTTCAAATACACAGTACACACAAACACTTTTTCAATACTTTGACCAGCACTACTTGAAAATATGAACCCTTATTTTACCAATGTCACAACTCTTAATTAATACCACACATTATTGCCCTCGCTGTGCCTCTATTTTCATTTTCAAATCTTTAAAGGGGCAGTTCACCCAAAAATTACAAATCATTTGGGTTTCTTCAATTAAACACAAAAGAAGATATTCTGAAGAATGCTCAAAAACCGGTAGCCATCGACTGCTATACTAGGAAAAATAAATACTATGGAAGTCAATGGAAACTCGTTCCCAACATTACAAAAAGTCTCCATTTGTGAAGGAAGAAACAAACTCAGACTTGAAACAAGCAGAGGTTCAGTAAATAATCACTGAATGCTCAATTTTGGGTGAACTGGCCTTTTACATTTGAGTAACTTAAAGGGGCAGTTCACCAAAAACATTCCTCACCATTTACTGTTTCTTTTTTTTTCCTCTTCTAAATTTAAGACATTTTTAATTCAACTCAACACAAAAGAAAATACTACTCAAGAATGTTGGAAACTGCTAAATATTGACTATTATAATAGGAAATGGTTATATATTGATACCAGTTTCCAAATATCTTCTTCTGTGTTCAACAAAGTGAGTGATTTCTGGGTGCACTGCGCCTTTAACTCTACTGCACCTTTACAAAATAAATAAATGAATAAACGGCTTCAAAACAAGTGGAAATGCTAAATTCACGGCCCAATTATCAGTTTTTGGACCACTGTCACTTTAAGTTGCATTACACTTAAAGGGACAGTACACCCAAAAATCCCCTCACTCTCCATTCATTCCAAACCTGTTTGACTTTCTTTCTTCAACTGAACACTATGGAAGATATTCTGAACAATGTTGGAAATCACTAACCACTGACTACCATAGTAAAAAATACTATTGGACTCAATGGTTACCAGTTTAGAACAAATGGAGAATGTCTTTTTTTGGGTGTACTGTCTCTTTAAATTTTGCACAACTTAAAGAAACAGTTCACCCACAAAAAAACACAACATTTACTTAACATCGACTGGTTCAATAACAATGCTTGAAATCGGTCATTATTGCAATTAAAGTCAATGGCTATCAACAATTGGAGAGTGACTGATTTTTGTTTCGCTTTAAATTCAACACAACTTAAAGAGACAGTTCACCCAAAAATAAAACCTGACTGATTTTACTCTACCCACACTTCTTTATTCTATTGACAAACAAAGTATTTACAAAAATATTATAAACCGGTAACCATTGACTATCACAGCAGGACAAGTACAAATACTACTGAAGTCAGTGGTTACTGCTTTCAAATAAATGATTGATTTAAACAAGTGACTTTTGCGTGCACTATACCTTTAAATTGCACTAAATTAAAGGGACAGTGCACCCAAAAATTCAAACAGAGCCTACATTCCCCTACATTTGTTCTCAAGAATTATGCTTTTTTAATCATTACTATTATTATTATTCTGTTGTTGACAAACAAAACCAATTTAGAAAATACAGTAAATGATCACTCTGTTTACATTTTTGTGTGAATTGTCCCTTTAAGTTGCACTAAATTTAAAGAGACAGTGCCCCCACAAATGAAAACTGAGTCATCATTTACTCTCCCCAAATTTGATTATTATTTTTATTTTGTCAACAAATATAAATTATTTTTGCAAATGTTTTAAACTGCTAACCATTGACCACCATATAAGTTAAATAAAACTATGCAAGTCAATGGCTACCAATTACAAACAAATGGAGAGAGTGAGTACTTATTTCATGCACTGTCCCTTTAAGATCAGTGCAATGTAAGTAATAATAATAATTTCTCCTCACAGTAGTCTGAATGTGTGTTTATCTCTGAGCTCCAGCGAGGGTCTCCAGACTCTGTAGAGCTCCTGCAGCGTGCGCACGTCTTCAGATGCGTCGTGAGCGCCGTACTCCTGCTGCAGAAAGTGCTGGACCAGGAACGGCTGTGAGTATTTGTGCAGATTAAACATCTCTCGGCTCAGACTCAGCGTGTCCACACACTCCGACACACAGCTCCTGAACTCCTGCAGCAGCCCGAACTCCTCCAGCACACGCCGCAGGATGGGCCAGTCGAACCGCCGGCTGTTGTGGCCCACCAGGAACGGCCTGCCGAGGGTCTGAGGGAAGGATATTTCAGTAAACAAAAACTAAACATGACACAAACTATTACTTCCTTGCAGCTTACATCTTACTTTTAGTCCTTTTGGGTGGGGTCATCAGTCGCTTAAGGCAGAGCTATTAATCATTTAGGGCGGAGTTATTACTCCTTTAGGGTAGGGCAATCACTAATTTAGGACAGGGCTACCAGTCATTTAAGATGGGGCTATCAGTCATTTTGGGAGAGGCTATCAGTCCATTAAGGAGGAGCTAGTCATAATTTAGGGCAGGGTTATTGCTTCTTTAGGGCGGGGCAGGGCTATCAGTAATTTAGGGAGAGGCTATCAGTCCCTTAAGACAGGGATAGTAATCATTTAGGGCGGGGCAATCAGTCACTAAGGGTGGGGCTATCAATCATTTGGGGAGAGGATATCAGTCCAGGGCGACATGGTGGCTCAGTGGTTAGCACTGTGGCCTCACAGCAAGAAGGTCGCTGGTTCGAGTCCCGGCTGGGTCAGTTGGTATTTCTGTGTGGAGTTTGCATGTTCTCCCCGTGTTGGCGTGGGTTTCCTCCGGGTGCTCCGGTTTCCCCCACAGTCCAAACACATGCGCTATAGGGGAATTGATGAACTAAATTGGCCGTAGTGTATGAATGTGTGTGTGTGTGTGTGCGCGTGCGTGCGTGCGTGCGTGCGTGCGTGCGTGTGTGTGTGTGTGTGTGAATGAGTGTGTATGGGTGTTTCCCAGTACTGGGTTGCAGCTGGAAGGACATCCGCTGTGTAAAACATATGCTGGAATAGTTGGCGGTTCATTCCGCTGTGGCAACCCCTGATAAATAAAGGGACTAAGCCAAAGGAAAATTATTGGATAAATGATATCAGCCCATTAAGGAGGGGCTAGTAATAATTTAGGGCGGGGTTATCAGTACTTTAGTGTGGAACTATCAGTAATTTGGGGTGGGACTATTAATCATATACAGCAAGGCTATCTGTCCTTTACGGTGGGATTATCACAATTAAGGGTGTGGCTATCCTTTAGGGTGGAGTTATCATCCTATTAGTCATTTAGGGCAGGGCTACTACTCATTTAGGGTGGGACTATCGGTTCCCAAATCACTGTTGTAATTCAAATAAATACTAAATATATTAAAAACTACATAGAAATGCATTCAAAAAATTCTAACTACATAAAAACTAACAAAACCATTAATGAAACAACTAAAACTGCACTGAAATATATTAAAATAGTACTGAAATCAAAACAAATCCAAACAGTGAAACTCCAGTGACCTTGTTCTGCAGGAAGTGTATGAATCCTGTGAGGGCCTGCTGGTGCGGGATGGTCTGCACGGGCCGCTGTCTCAGCATCAGTGTGGATCCGTCCACCGTGAGGCCGGTGACTCGAGACGCTCCATCTGTCATGCAGCAGCGTGGCAGCAGATACACACTGAACACCTGAGTGCCGCTGACGGCCGACAGCTGCACGATATCACAGCAGGACGTGTCTGAACACAGGACAACAAGAGAAACAGGTTATACACTGCATAAAAAAATCTGATGCCATTTTAGTACTTTTTATCTGTGTGTGTGTGTGTGTGTGTGTGTGTGTGTGTGTGTGTGTGTGTGTGTGTGTGTGTGTGTGTATAGTTGAAGTCAGCATTATTCGCACTCCTGTATATTTTATCCCCAATTTCTGTTTAACGGAGAGAAGATTTTTTTTTCAGCACATTTCTGCACATAATAGTTTTAATAACTCATCTCTAATAACTGATGTCTTTTCTCTTTGCCATGATGACAGCACATAATATTTGACTAGATATTCTTCAAGATACTAGTATTCAGCTTAAAGTGACATTTAAAGGCTTCACTAGGGTAATTAGGGTAAAGTTAGGGTAATTAGGCAAGTCATTGTATAACAGTGGTTTGTTCTGGAGACAATCCAAAACTAATATTGCTGAAGGGGGCGAATAATATTGACCTTAAAATGGGTTTAAAACAATTAAGAACTGCTTTTATTCTAGCCGAAATAAAACAAATAAGACTTTCTCCAGAAGAACAAATATTATAGGAAATACTGTGAAAAATTCCTGAATCTGTTCAACATCATTTGGGAAATATTTGAAAAATAAATAAATAAAAATCACAGGAGGGCGAATAATTTTGTATAATTTTATATATATATATAGTTTTTTTTTTTTTTTACAATAATTTAGTGTAATAATTTACTGCTTTTTAACATTATTAACATGGTTATCAAATAATGTTTGTAATGCAGCATTTTAGTGACTGTATCCGTTATGCTTAGGGTTATGTACAGTGCTCAGCATATATGCGTACACCCCTCACAAGTCTCTCTGTTAAATTCATATGTTTAATAGGAAGCTATACAATATTATATTTGTGCATATACATTAGATTAGTCAGTACTGAAGCCAAATCTGGAGCTCATCTAACAAAATAACTTACGATAACGCTCCAAACACCAGTACAGCCACATTTATATGTTAGAGAAAAATATTAAATACTAATTTACAAAAGAGGAAAAATCAAGAGAAGAAAAAAATAGAAAAATTTAGTTGAAATTTTGTAGGTTGTATTTTATTGTAATATTTTGCTTGAATTTAATTGTATTATCTCTGTTTCTAAACATGTTTGGTGACTAAAATATTATTGTAATAAATATATCTGTTTAATAAAACTGTTCTGTTTAAATGCACCAGAATACATTGAATATTTTTCTCCTTTTCTCAGTGAATATAGGCATTTTCAAATCGGGCTGTACTCTACTATGCTGAGCACTGTAGATGTCCATAATAATAATGTTACTAATAGTATTTTGGTGACTGGTTCACTTACAATTTTATTTGTCTTTTTTTTATATACTTAAAATATAAAACTTGTTATAATTGAAGTATTTAAACTGATATAATTTATGTATTTGTACATTTACATGAATTGTTTATATATATATATATATATATATATATATATATATATATATATATATATATATATATAACATTTCTTAATAATATTGTGTTTTATTTATTAGATTTAACTTAAATGTAACACTTAAGTGATTATAAGGTTTATACTTCTTACAAACCTTCTATAAAATTTTACAATAGAATTATTTGTTATGCTTTTAAATACATTTTCACTAATATTTTTGTAATTAAGCATGACTTTTTAAACTTTTTCTTTTTACAACATTTTACTATAGAATTACATGCATTATTTATTGACATGCACTGCATACATACATACATACATATTCAGCTTTGGTATTTTTAATATGAAATTGATATTCATTTTTTATAATTAAAATAATATTGATCTATAATTGGATAACTAATAAAGTTTTTATAGCATTCTGGCACAATATTGAATTTAGGCTTAACACTTAACACATCTTCAGCTTGTTATACTCATTGACTTTAAATAAAGCTTATATAAAAGTTACTACAAGTCTTTAAAAGCCTTATTAATCTCCTTAATAAAGTACTTGTGTAGTAAATGTATGTAAATAAAAGAGTTTAATATGTACCCAGTCCGGTGGTCTCCAGGTCAAAGAACACCGGCGTCTCAACTTCGCTTATCATGGCTTTACCTGTTACACACACACACACACACACACACACACACACACACACACACACACAAATGTGTCAAAACAACAACAGACAAAAAAACGATCACTGTGATGACTACACACACAACATTATCGCGAAACCCAAACAACACAGTAATAACAAAGTCGACGCCACTGAAATGTTAGTTGTGTGTCTTCTGTTGTTTAGCTCACACACTGTTGTGGTTGAAGCTGAGTTGTTGTAAATCCTGCACGAACAGCAGTGTTTTCCTGCTTTTGTTGCTGTTGTTGTGTGTGGAAAGCGCGAGACTCACCGCTTGTGATCCACCGGAGGAGCCGCAGCAGGAGTCCGGTGACCGCGCGCAGAACACCCGCGATCCGCCCGAACACAGACACACTCGCCGGGGGAACACAGAGACTCTGCGCCGCTCTTTGGAGCTTCACCGGACACATGCCGGAGAGTCTGCGGTGCGGTTTCGTTTTCTCAGAACACACACACACACATCCCTTTTGGTTGGAAACTGCGATGATAAATCTATGAAGAATGAGAGTTACGCCCACATGTCATAAGACCTACTGTCATGTCAACACACTAATACTAATACATACACGCTCGCTCGCTCGCACGCACACACGCAGATTAACAGACACACACACACACACACACAGACAGACACATACCAGACACTAATGAACACAAACACACACACATTAATACCCATTATTATTAATATTAACTCATTGCATTGTGTGAATATATTGTTTTGCTTTTACACTTCCAGGCATTTAAAGCTTTCATTACCCAAACTCCAAGTCTGTATTACAAACATAGTTAATTAACCCGTTATTATCATCTTACTAATCAACTTCATATTTAATAAACATCATTTAAGGTTTTTAAATCAACAAGCACTTCAAACATGCCCACCTGGGTCTGATCTATGTTAAAAAATAATAAAATAAATAATAAACTGGTGAAAAACAACTATAAAAGGTATAGAATTGCATTAAATTACATTTCTTTTAATATTTCATTTAGATTTTTTTTATAAGGAACATCATGTAATTAGGCTACATTAAAATGGACTTAAAATAGTTTAAATTATTAGCGATTCACAAAATATTTTCTCTCATACGATGAAATGTGTCCATGTTTCACATTAAATAGGCTATAAATGATATTAATAAGTATTAAAATATATTAGTACATACTGCCAGAATGACAACTAAGAAAACCATTGCAATATTTCATTTCCTTTATCTTTTTTTTAATTAAACAATGATGTTAATTTTCTTTTTTACACCCGCACACACTGATTTACACATTAAGGAAATATTCCACAAATATTCCACAAATCGCTCCCGAGAGCACAAACACAAAATCTCAAAGCACAGACTGTCTCAGTCCATCAAAACACAAAGCAGGATCATTCAAATTAAAAATAATCGTCATATGCAAGATATTACATCCCTCAATTACATCCCTTGTTTACCTTTACAGTCTTAGCGCGAAACATACTCTACACGCACGTGTCTCTGGATTCAAAATAGCGCGCGTGTTCAGAGCTCATTAGCATAATAACCATCAGTTTGTATTCTCATACTGAAGCAGCGGTCTTAGGTTAGTTAAAATGTCCACGTGTTTACACCTACCAGTCTAAAACCAGTTCAACTACACCTGAAGGTAAGTGACACCTTTAAGTACTGAAGCCACAACAATTCACGCGTATATTTGCATAGAGTATGTTTCTGGCCTCAAACAGCGGCTGTAAAAGAGATTATTCTTTTTACAATAGTGTGGCATGCTACATGATTACATTCACTTATGCGGGACGCAAAAAATAAACAACCGTTTCCTTCTCACTGCCAAGATAGTGGACTGCATTAGTGGACTTAAGGTTAGAATAGTACCCAAGTATACTTATTTAAACATAAAAACATAGCTTACAGTCTTTCATGATATTGCACCAACGGTGACGGTTTCTTGCAATAGGCTATGATGACCGATATGACATAGATATAGACATAAATATTGGTATTAGCACATGGAAAAAGAGTAAACAACAGCCTCTGGAGACACATTCCCTGCACATAAACAGCAATGTCCACCATGTAAACTGATTATAGTTCATACTTTTTTGCTGTTATGTGTCCTTTACTGCAATAAATGCGGACGTTGATGTCAGATTAAAGGGTAAAAATACACAGCAGACGACCCTGTTATAGACGCTCATGATAAATTAGCCCTAAATTAAAACACAGAAAGGACATTGAGGCCTAAAATAACGTAATTCCAGATTTCACAGTGGAAAGTTACACCAAAATAAATTCAGATGCCTGAAATTCGCAATAAAATATAAGCATATATAAAACACAATATACTTTGAAAAAGCAATTTAAGGGTGACAAAATAGATGTTCAAGTCCTGATTTGGTTGCACGTAACACTGATGGAAATAAAAAAACAAAACAAACAACAACAACAAAGAATTGTGGGACAAACACGTTACGCATATCGGACATTTCATTCCTATTCATCCTTTATCTTTGTGTTTTAAAAAAATTAATTAAAAAAGGATGAGTCCCCAGAATCTAAACAATTCACTGGGGATAAATAAGAGCGTGTGCCATTTTATGAGACTCGTCCGTAAGAAACACAACATCTGGAACATCTGCAACACAAAAAGACATTGTTTTCACATGGGTCAACCAGCAGCACAGGGATTTCAGCTATTTACACGATTCGTCCGACCCTTATCAATAATATAATATTACTTTACATATTTAGCACTGTATCAAAGGTTTTTAATCATAGAGTGAAAACAATGATAGCGATACGGCATGCAGTCAGCTGAAGTCGTGTGACCTCTCATTGGCTCAGTTCTGTAAACATGAAAATGAACATTACAGCTTAAGTAAAAATCGCTCTTTCCCTGCTCAACTACTCTAGAATCGATTGTGAAAAATGGACCGGTCCAGCTGGTCCACTTTACAGTCAGTAGGTCATGTTCACTGTGATGCTTCTCATTCATTTCCACAGCGTTCAGTACTTCGATCCTTCCCTTAGTTTTGTTCACTGGAAGGATGGGCAACTGTTGCATGAAAGGCGAGAGGGTTGATTTTCAAGCCGTCAAGAGTTATTCAGCCAAAGGTGGACATTATTATTGAGCTGTGGCCATAATCGAATTGAGAAATGTTTCTGTATGGATTCAGAGATTTTTCGAATGCATTGCGATTCTCTCTTAAATACATTCTGAGCTTAGTTTTTAACCAACAGATGGCGCTGTGTGATTTACAAACAGCATCAAATTTCTTACGCACCACTTGAAGCTAAGATAATTATAATTAAAGTTAGGGAATGCTTAAGCGAATTACAAAAGTGTTCATAGTGAGCTGTGCAGCATTTTGACCGCTAGAATAGAGCGCTGTCTGCTGTTAAACACTAGCCTAGAGTGCCATCTGCTGTTCAAAACTAGCCTAGAGCGCCATCTGCTGTTCAAAACTAGCCTAGAGCGCCATCTGCTGTTCAAAACTAGCCTAGAGCGCCATCTGCTGTAAAAAATAAGCTTCTAATCCATTCCAGAGAAAATCGCAATGCATTTGTAAAATCTCAGTATCAATGCAGAATAATTTCTCGCTGTGATTCACCTCCACATCTCCATCATCATCATCATCTTCGTTACACCATGAACTCATTGCTGCCGTACAGCACTAAAGGCTGCGAGGAACTGAACTCGTGCTCTCTCCTGCGTCCGCCGGCGTCTCCCGGCTCGCGGGGCTTCGGTGGGCAGCTCCGGTTGGCTCTGGGCCGCGGCCGGGTTTTTTCAGAGCTGGAGGCACACCGGGCGCTCAGGGAAGCCTGTTCGCAGCTCTCCGGGTCGGGGAGAATGTGCAGGTCTCCAGTAGGGGAGCTGGAGGAGAACAGAGGACCGGAAGACGACGAGCGAAACCGATAATGAGGCGTAGACGACACAGAGGAAAGTGAAGCGACGGCTGAATCCACAGAGTCCAGAGATTCAGGCTGACGCCGCAAACATCGTCTGCTTTTAGACTCCGACTTCCTCCAGTGAGATGCAGACACTGCGCCAGGGCTTTTTTCTGAAACAGAGACATTTCAAACGTAACTCTTGTGTGCTGTTGGGGGCAGTGTGCAAATTATACACTGACGATCAGGGGGGGTCAACTGTTTCGGTTAGTTTGTGTAACACATGCTTTAGTCATTTATGTATTTATTTTTAATTACATGTACAGTCGTGGCCAAATCTTTTGAGAATGACATAAATATTGGAAATTGGAAACGTTGCTGCTTAAGTTTTTATAATAGAAATATGCATATACTCCAGAATGTTGTGAAGAGTGATCAGATGAATTGCTTAGTCCTTCTTTGCCATGAAAATTAACTTAATCCTGAAAAAAATTTTCCACTGCATTTGATTGCTGTCATTAAAGGAGCTGCTGAGATCATTTCAGTAATCGTCTTGTTAACTCAGGTGAGAATGTTGACGAGCACAAGGCTGGAGATCATTATGTCAGGCTGATTGGGTTAGAATGGCAGAGTTGACATGTTAAAAGGAGGGTGATGCTTGAAATCATTGTTCTTCCATTGTTAACCATGGTGACCTGCAAAGAAACGCGTGCAGCCATCATTGCGTTGCATAAAAATGGCTTCACAGGCAAGGATATTGTGGCTACTAAGATTGCACCTAAATCAGCAATTTATAGGATCATCAAGAACTTCAAGGAAAGAGGTTCAATTCTTGTTAAGAAGGCTTCAGGGCGTCCAAGAAAGTCCAGCAAGCGCCAGGATCGTCTCCTAAAGAGGATGCAGCTGCGGGATCGGAGTGCCACCAGTGCAGAGCTTGCTCAGGAATGGCAGCAGGCAGGTGTGAGCGCATCTGCACGCACAGTGAGGCGAAGACTTTTGGAAGATGGCCTGGTGTCAAGAAGGGCAGCAAAGAAGCCACTTCTCTCCAAAAAAAACATCAGGGACAGATTGATCTTCTGCAGAAAGTATGGCGAATGGACTGCTGAGGACTGGGGCAAAGTCATATTCTCAGATGAAGCCCCTTTCCGATTGTTTGGGGCATCTGGAAAAAGGCTTGTCCGGAGAAGAAATGGTGAGCGCTACCATCAGTCCTGTGTCATGCCAACACTAAAGCATCCTGAGACCATTCATGTGTGGGGTTGCTTCTCATCCAAGGGAGTGGGCTCACTCACAATTTTGCCCAAAAACACAGCCATGAATAAAGAATGGTACCGAAACACCCTCCAACAGCAACTTCTTCCAACAATCCAACAACAGTTTGGGGAAGAACAATGCATTTCCAGCACGATGGAGCACCGTGCCATAAGGCACCAAAACATTGACATTTTGGCTCCATGGCCTGGAAACTCCCCAGATCTTAATCCCATTGAGAACTTGTGGTCAATCCTCAAGAGGCGGGTGGACAAACAAAAACCCACTAATTCTGACAAACTCCAAGAAGTGATTATGAAAGAATGGGTTGCTATCAGTCAGGATTTGGCCCAGAAGTTGATTGAGAGCATGCCCAGTCCAATTGCAGAGGTCCTGAAAAAGAAGGGCCAACACTGCAAATACCGACTCTTTGCATAAATGTCATGTAATTGTGGATAAAAGCCTTTGAAACGTATGAAGTGCTTGTAATTATATTTCAGTACATCACAGAAACAACTGAAACAAAGATCGAAAAGCAGTTTAGCAGCAAACTTTGTGGAAACTAATATTTGTGTCATTCTCAAAACTTTTGGCCACGACTGTAGCTTATTATTAAAACGTATTTAAGTTTACAGCGGTTTGAGGGATATTTAGTGTAGTCTGACCTACAGTATTCTCTGATTAGCTTTTTCAGATGTTACTGTAGGTTAAACTACAAACTATGCGTCTAATTTGATTTTATTTTCAGGCTAAATATAGATAGAAACACCTATTTTACGAGAAAACAAAGTCTTGTGAACACGATGTCTATTGGTGCTCTAGATCTGCCGCTTTCAGACTTTTTTCTCGAATAGACTGATTGGCCAATTATGCATTAACAATGGTTTGAACCGTAATAGCGGTTGTCAAATGTATATTTATATGATCTATTATTTTAATTATTAACATTATTATTTAAAATACAGATCAGAGTGAAATATTTCTCAGTATTAAAGAACTGACCCCCCATACATCTTGTTTTGACCTCCTTCAGGGGGATCAAGCGTTAATTAGGGGGGTCAATACCCATGACAGCATATAATCATGCATTCTTGATTGTTGCTGGTTTTCCTTGTTGGGAAGAGGTAAAGCAACCTGCTTTTAATCTCTTACAAACAAAATGTACAAATTTATAAACAAAACTGCAAACATTAATCACCCCACGGATCAGACGCGGCTCCCTCTGACTCCATCAGGTTTTCTGAGCTGTCCGCCGTCCCGATCGACGCCTCCGACTCCAGCATCTCGTCATCGGACGCCCTCGGCTCCAGAGCCAGCATCTCATAGGTCAGCTCTTCCCTAAAATGAAGCGACAATGAAGTCAGCTCCTCCAGACAGGAAGGATAGTTCATGCTGATGTGATAAAGGTGTGTTTACTTCTCTTTCTGCAGGTTTTCTATCTGCTGCGTCAGCACTTTCTCCTCCTGCTGCATTGCTGCCTGCTGCTGCTCGCTCAGCACAGGCTCCGCCCCCTCATCAACAGGCTCCTCCCTCTCAGATGCCCGAGGACTTAAAGGCGGCGATGGCGTGTGACGGCCAGTCTTACGAACACGACTCTTACCCTGGAGAGCAGAGCAGAGAAAACCAGAGTGAGTTCATTATTATTAGACTGCATCACATTACTGCTATAAACTGTGGTATAAAACATAATAAAATAAATAAATATATAAGATATAATGTATATAATATGAAAATACAAGCTTGTGATTAATCGCGATTAATATTTATATAAATATAAATGTGTGTGTGATATATATACACACACACACACACACATATATATACACATACACACACACAT
>CAIGQV010017386.1:33768170-33795395 GCA_903798115.1 Danio jaintianensis
TCATTATTTAACATCTTAATATTTATTTTAATATTAAAAATGACAAAATATACAAAAAAATGTATACAAATACACAAAAAATTCACACACACATATAAATACATCATATTTAAACAATAAAACAAAGTCTAGCATGAAACACCTTACATGAGGGCGATGATCAGCATTTCAAGTCTCTACAGACACACGCACTAACACACACGCACACTAACACACACACACTGAGCTTTACCTTTTTAGCTGCGTTTGGCTGCGTAATAATGCAATGAGAAGCAGCAATGAAGAAGCAATAAAAGAAAAAAAATCAAAGGGAGTTGTTAGTAAAACAGCAACATGTAGCATGCGCAGTTAAAAAAAGACAAACTGGACCAAACAATGAGGACGTTTTGTTTAAAAACATTTGGACGTTTTGCTAACCAAACACAGGACCTGAACATCGTGAACATACGCAGATAAAAATGACTATCATCAGACCACGACTGACGACGCGACACAGAAAACTACAGATGTGCGGCGTCATACATACCGACGTCACCGTTCTGGAAATGCCAATAAACCTAACCGCGATTAGTACCGGTTTCTGGAAGAGGAGGATGAGGAGTGAAAACAGGGTTAGTGGAGGCAGAGCGGCGACTGCAGATGTGTGGCGCTTTCTTTTAATAATAACAATCACTAGCTGTGTTTTCATACAAAGATGCGAATTAGACTTCTAAACTGGAATATTACATAAAACACTTGTAAATAAAGCAGTGTTTCTGAGCCAAAGAGATATAAATGGTCACTTCCTGAAAAACTTGCACAGATATTGCTGAGAGAAGTGTAGTATGATGCGTTGGGATTTGCCACTGTGGTGTTTTTTTCTTCTCTAATAAAAGAATGCGGCTGCTTTTGGAGGCATGAGACACTCTTTGGGAGTGCAGACAGACGCTCAAGACAGTTCTGGAGGGAATAATAATAGAAGAATAATAATACTGAAGCACTGTGATGATGGACTGACGAACGGCTGAGGCCTTTTACAATCAGCACAACAACATTTCAGATCTTCAGACATTCTTCAGATATTCAATAATATAACATATCGTGATAATGAACATGCACAATATTGACATCAACGGCACTTAAAAATACTGTGAATCATTTATTATTTAAACGTATAAACTGCTTAAGAATTTTCTGATTGTACTCGTCGTAGTTATTCATAACGACGCCAAATGCTTGCAGACTTAATCGATTAATTAGCTTAATAGTTCAAACAAACATTTTCACATGTTAACCTGCTCTACCACATGCTGAAATATGAATGGAAATTCTGTGACTGTTTATAGGGCTACTGTACAATAACAACAAGCCTCTATTAGTTAATTTAACTAAACTCACAATGAAAACTACAAACGCTTTTATTAATCAGCTGATGGTAATTTCTTAGTTAATGCCTAATAACACGTTAAAGTCATAGTCGTAATCTAATCAGAAGTCTTAATCTTTTATTAAATAGAGTTAATAACTAATAAAATTGTTATATATTTTAACTAATATTAACATAGAAACTATTCTTTGTTCTTATACCTGTTAAATACTGGTGGTGGATAAGGAGATTCCCCCCCAAAAATGTGTAAAGCGCTTTTAGAGTCCAGAAAAGCGCTATATAAATGTAAGGAATTATTATTATTGTTATTATTATTATTATTATGGCGTCACGATGGTGCAGTGGGTAGCACGATCGCCTCACAGCAAGAAGGTCGCTGGTTCGAGCCCCGGCTGGGCCAGTTGGCATTTCTGTGTGGAGTTTGCATGTTCTCCCCGTGTTGGCGTGGGTTTCCTCCGGGTGCTCCGGTTTCCCCCACAAGTCCAAACACATGCGCTATAGGGGAATTGGGAAAGCTAAATTGTCCGCAGTGTATGAGTGTGAATGAGAGTGTATGGGTGTTTCCCAGTGATGGGTTGCAGCTGGAAGGGCATCCGCTGGGTAAAACAGATGCTGGATAAGTTGGCGGTTCATTCCACTGTGGCGACTCCAGATTAATAAAGGGACTAAGCCGAAAAGAAAATGAATGAATAAATATTATTATTATTAAAGTAACTTTTCTGCAGGTTAGGTCTATATTATTGTGATACTACTGTATATCATGATTAATCGCAACAAGATTTAATTGAACTAGTTGTTTTTAGATTTAATTACTACATCTTGGAACTGGAATGCACCAAATTCATGGAAAGTGATGTGTTGATGTGTGATGTGGGGCGGGGCTTATATGGGGGCAGAGTTTAAATGGGTGTGCATTAGCATTATGTAGGTCCTGTGGGTTTCCCTCACCATGGAGCGGCGGATGTGCGTCAGGCGACTCTTGGCTTTGTTTTCTGCAAACTCCAGCGTGTTGATGTCTTTCAGACGGGCTTTATATTTCCTCATCTGCTCACAGATGATCAGCTCCACACACCTGAGGGTAAGATAAACGCATTTAGTTTCATATGCAGATGGCTGTTACACTGTAAAAAGTAAAAACTTTAATTAATTGCTTACACACGTTACACCGAAAGAGAGTTAAGTTGAAAAAATGTCAATCTTTTATGTGTAATAAGTTGGAGTCAAACGTTGGAGTTGAAGTTGAGCCATTTTTTACTTCCTCCGTCTCCTCAATCATACATTCAGCTTTAATTATCATGAAATAATAAAGTCTAATTTTCGTAAATACATAAAATTGTGTTTTAGACATGTCATGTGGAGTCTGCTTTGAGGTTAGCATCTAGAGCTAAAGCACAAAATGATGGAAAACGTCAACTCAGTTACCGTCAACTCGGTTTAATAATAAGTTAACAGAGAATCAAATGTTTCCCATCACATTTAAGCAGTTTGGATTATTTCACATTAACAACGATCTCATTTTACTGTCAATTATATATATTTTTGTAGATCATTTCAGTTTAAGGAAAATGAATGGAAAGAATCTACCTGCAGTTCTACAATGATTGATATAATGTGTGTGTATCTTACGCTGTGGTCTTGCTGATGTCCCGGACGCTCTGTAACGGGTCAGTAGTGTCAGGACAGCGCAGTATACAGGGTGCAAACACGATGGCCAGCGCGTTCGCAGACATGCGGTTCGTCTCCTCCTGGAAAGAGATCCTGAAACCAGCCAATATATAACATCAGCATACTGTAGTAACATCACTGTAGGCGTCCTATGCTAATAGTGCATTTAGACAGTAAACAGTGGATCGTCCTTCAGTAGTGACATTTGCATTACACTGATCTGAACCTCAACAGTGACATTTCTACTAAAATGAAGTGGTTTTAATTTATCTACAACTACATCAGCACCAGCATTAATCTGAACTGAATCATGAAGAGAAGGCGGGACATAGAGTAGCTCTGCCCCTTTAAAAAAACAGCCAATAGCATTTCATTATTATCACAGCTCTGAGAGTTAGAGTGGTTGAGCTCAAGCGCATCAAAAGAAAAGCCAATGAGAAGAAGGGGGCGGGGCATGTCAGATACTAGAGTGCATTTGATTGGTCAGAAGATTTGATGAGGTCAAAAAAACATTGATCCATTTAGGCAAGTGACAAACTGCAAGATTTGGATGTTTATATCAGGTGTAAATGTGAATTGTCACTGTTTTGTAGCACACTATATTATAGATATCCTTAAAACTGATACTAACATATAAAAAATACTTATTTTAATTTCACGAGATCTTTAAGCTGCTTTGACACAATCTACATTGTAAAAAGCACTATAGAAATAAAGATTCATCTCACCGGACCAGGTGGAATATGAGTCTCTCCAGTGTGTTCAGATGAGTCCTGCTGAGCTGATCGATGATCGAATAAACCCCCTGAACCACCTCACGCTTATCCTGCAGACCTACAGCAAAACACCATTTATACTAATGCTTGATTCTGATTGGCTGATGGTCACTCTAAGGCACAGGTGTCAAACTTAGTTCCTGGAGGGCCGCAGCTCTGCACAGTTTAGTTCCAACACTAATTAAACACACCTGACTGAACTAATTGAGTGCTTCAGACTTGTTTGATACCTACAGATAGGGGTGTTGAAGCAACTGGAACTAAACTCTGCAGGGCTCCGGCCCTCCAGGAATTGACTTAGACACCCCTGCTCTAAGGTGTTTGATTATTGTCAGATTAAAGACACAGCTAAAGTAGTTCCAGCAGGTTTTGAGGGCATTACAGCTCCAAATCACTCCGCTGAATGATTAGAGTTATTTCACAGCTACAACAGTCAAACATCACAGCAGAACACAACAGAAGGAGGAGGAGATGTGGAGGAAACTAGTCCCACACACATCTGAGTTTCCATTTTCTAAATTCAGACAATTGTTTTGCAATGCTGACATTTTTCCCAATTTTAAAGTTCACATTGACCAAATAAACAAAACAGGTTACTGCAAGTATTTTCCTACAATTCTGACTTTCCCCCCATCAAAATCTGAATTTATTACACAATTCTGAGTTTTATAGTTAATATAGAACAACTTTATTTCTTGCATTTTGACTATTTTGTGAAATTCCTCTCAATTTGGACATTCATTCATTCATTTTCTTTCAGCTTAGTCCCTTTATTCATCAGAGATCGCCACAGCGGAATGAACCGCCAACTATTCCAGCATATGTTTTACACAGCGGATGCCCTTCCAGCTGCAACCCAGTACTGGGAAACACACACACACACACACACTCACACTCATACACTACGGCCAATTTAGTTAATCAATTCCCCTATAGCGCATGTGTTTGGACTGTGGGGGAAACCGGAGCACCCGGAGGAAACCCACACCAACATGGGGAGAACATGCAAACTCCACACAGAAACGCCAACTGACCCAGCCGGGACTCGAACCAGCAACCTTCTTGCTGTGAGGCCACAGTATTAACCACTGAGCCACCGTATCGCCCCTCAATTTTTACATTCTCCTTACAATCTTTACAAATGAGTTTTGTTTTTGTTGCAATTTTCAAGTGTATTTCTTGCAAATGTATTTTGTAAGTGTTTATGCCTCACAGTATTGCCTTTAAAAATCACAATTGAGTCTATATATCACAATTTTGACTTTTTTTCCCCTTTTAATTTAGACTACTCGCAGTATGTATATCTTTAAACTCAGACTACTGTCTTACATTCTTGAAGTTTCTTTTTGAAAGGAACAAAACACAAAGCATCCTCTAATAACCGGACAGGAGGCCCAATAGACTACAAGGCCAAACATGCACCAAAACATAAACATTTTCAGTACAAATATACAATAAAACAAGCTACTAACAATTATTTACACCAATCATTATATTGTTCAATATATGGGTAAGGAAAATCTACAATTAAAAGCATTTAAAAAACAATGATTAAGGTTCCTACCCATAGCCCTGAGGAACTCCTCGTACAGTTCAAAGGTCATGAGCGGGTTAGGAAGGTCACGCAGCCACTGCTTCAGCACACTGGCGATCACATGGATGTTGTAGTCGTCTAAATTCACACTGTTCGCATCTGTGGAAGCAAACATGCAACAATTTATATCTTTATTGAGCTTAGGGCTGGGCCGATAAACGATATTATATCGAATCGCGATCAAATTTATGCCGATAACAATGACAAGCTCTGGACTTTTTTACTCTATATTGATCTAAGAGCCAATCACACAGCAGAAATGTGCAACAATGGGAATCTAGAAGTGTGTTGATATTAGAGACCCTCTAGTTTTTGTGGCTTCGGTCATTGTTGGGATACTCTTTTAAATCTGAAAGCATTAACAACTGATCCAAATATATATATCATTATTGTTCAATATAGAAAATAATTAATCGAGATCGCATTTTTCCCATATCGCCCGCCCCTAATTGAGCTTATTCTGCGATGTGGAAGTGCGCTCTTCTCTGCCATTGTTTTAGAAACCTCTGAGAAATGACTAGGAACAATAAATGACAGAAAACAGTCAAACTAATTCCTCTACAAACAAGTGTGTTCACCACTGTACATAAGAATAACATGTTTTACTATTTCTGTGCAGATTTTTGTTATAAATATGCAGATTTATGCGTAATGTTTTTGAGAGTATAGTAACTGAATACTACGTGAATAATAAAAACTTTATAATAATAAAATTAAAACGTGAAATCACATTTTTTTAAATCTTTTTTTGTCATTTTTAACTTTTAATTAAGGCTTACAATACAAATCTAATTAGATCCGCTTGTTTGGTAAACAAAGTAACCCTCTAAAAACTATGTAAATAATAAAAACTTGATAACAATAAAATAAATACTAGAAAATAATAATAATAATAATAATTAAAATAAATAATATAAAAATAAATAAAATAATAAAATAAAAACATGAAATAAAAATAATAAGTTAACTTTTATTTAAGGTTTACAATGCAAATCTAATTAGACCCGGTTGTTTGGTAAACAAAGCAAGTTTCATATAATAATATATCTACTAAAGGACAATAAATATTACTTTGCAAACTGTATTGTACATAAATCACATGAACATTTGCATATTAGTTAATAATATTACAGAAACTAATATTAAAACTGAATAAATATATATGTACACACATTTATATAATTAAATAAACAGACCTCGATGGGCTAAAAAAAAATCGGAGGAAATCTGCAATTTTCTGTGTGTGTGTGTGTGTGTGTGTGTGTGTGTGTGTGTGTGTGTGTGTCTGCTTATTCAATTCAATACAAGTTTATTTGTTTAGCGCTTAAGGTTATTAGTTACCATCACTTTATTAGTTACTAATGACTTTAACTGTTAAAAGCTATTAGTTACTAGTTAATTAGTTAAAGTTATTATATATAAGCATAATTAACCTGCAGTTCTATAGTAAATAGTTGATGTCATTGTGTAGATGTTGAATGAAGTGTATTTGTGTATTAGGTGTTGTGATGTGGTGCGGCTCACCCGTGTCCAGCCCCTGCTTGAGCTCTTTAATCTTATTGGTGGATCCAGACTTCCTGTAGATGCCCTCGGTGTAGAGGCCATGCATCTCGATGTAGTTGATCAGCTTCTCCACCACCAGCGGGACGCTTCGCTCATCACTCGTCAGACGAGACAACTCTACACCGAACTGCCGTGAAGACAGCTCTGGGTCAAACTGAGAACACACAAATGGATGCATGCGCACACACAAAAAAAACCAAACAAACATGTGCAACAACACCACACAGACACATACAAACACATGCACACACACACACACACAAAACACAATGTGCACACACATAAAAACAAACATGTGCAACAACGCGAACACATACACAGACACACATACAGACACAAACAAACACATGCGCAACAAAACAGACACATACACAACACACATACAGCACACACAGAGAGAGACAGACAGACACAAATGAATTACACGAAAGAATGGCGTTTGAGAAACAGATTCTTGTTCAAAGATGAGACACAAAACTGAAGATGGCAAACAATAGATCTATTATCATTTCATTGTTGTTTTCAAAAAAGTAACAACAACAAAAAACGAAGTGAGTGTTTTCTTAAAACAGCCAACATTACCTGCCAGCGGGAGCGCAAAATAATATTATAAATAAGATTATTTTCTATACCATACTGGCAGTTTTTATTTTATTTATTTATTTATTTTCTTGCTTGTTTTAAGGAAAAACTCACTTAATTTGGACTTTTTTATTCTGAAAACAAGACTTTCTAGAAAATCTATCTTGATTTAAGATATTTTTTAGATATTTAAAGTAGAAATAAAATAAGGAGAGCATTTTTTGCAGTGTTTATTCGTAAAAATCCATTACCTTTGGATGAGTTGACATTTGAGACACACTTAAGCAATACAGACAGATACAGCTTGTTTTTTAATGTCAAACACAATATTCAGAATGAAAGGAGGGCCAATTTCACCGTGTCAATATCTGGGTTTCCATCAGCCTGCGTTAATGCACATTTTGAAGTCTTGCATGAGAAACGAGCGATGGAAATGGCAAATCCTGAATAAAAATCCCTTCAATGTTTATTCACAAAAACATTTTTACACCTTCTTAAGGTAGTTTCAGGCTTGTGCGATTGTTAAATTCACTGTGGTCATTAATATCTTTTAGCAGAAATTCCATACAGCACAGAGGTCAACTACTGCTGTTTTGTGCTCATTATACAGTGGAATGAACTGCCAACTATTCCAGCATATGTTTTACGCAGCGGATGCCCTTCCAGCTGCAACCCAATACTGGGAAACACCCATACACACTCATCCACACACACACACACACTCATACACTACGGCCAACACGGTGAGAACATGCAAACTCCACACAGAAAGGCCAACTGACCCAGCCGAGACTCAAACCAGCAACCTTCTTGCTGTGAGGCAACAGTGCTAACCACTGAGCCACTATGTTGCCCCTTTTATTGTGCTTTCTAAATAAATTTGATTAGATTTAATGCAAATAACGAGAGACGGAAATGCATTTGTCGGATAAACTACACTCACATGACTCCATTATGCTTGCCTTGTTTACTCTTGGTTGCTAGGTTACCAATACTACAGTGAGCCACTCTAATGATAATGGAAACGCAGCTAATTCGCATTTGGATTATTATTTTTTCAAACTTTTAAAAGATTTGCTTCACATTCGGATGGAAACCCAGCTAATCAGTCAACCGTTATTATAAAGTGCTCTTACCTTCTTGCTGCATTTGGTGGTCATCCTCAGACAGCACTTCTTGTGGCACGCATAGCGACACACTGAAGAACAGAAAGAATAAAAACGAGCATGTTTAACAGCCAACCAGACACAGCATCACATTTCCCTCTCAGATCTACAGGAATATGAAACTGAGAGGCTGTTCTCAATCAGGTCCAGGAGAAAACTGAGGGATTTATAGGGGAAAATCAAATTAAGCTGCTCTCAGACCAGCAGATGGACACTTAAGAGACAGAATATGGGAAAAGAGAAACTGATATACACCACACTGATGCTAAAATGACTTATTAATATACTGTACTATTAATGTTTTTGTTCATATTTTAAATACAATTAGATTTTTTTCAGTTTTTAATTTATTGTTAATTTGATTTATTTTAGTCTTTTTTTTCTATACATTTTAGTGTTTATCCTTAGTTTATTTTATTTTAATATCATTTATTGCAGAATAATAGAAGAATAATAGTAATGAAAAAGTTTTAGACCAACATTAACCCATATATGTTTATTGACTTAAATATCAAGTGTGTGATAGGACTAAAGACAATCTGCAATGTTTCTGATACCGATTTATATATTCTTAGATATTAGATAAAACAGCTTCTAAAATATCAGAAAGAAATATTAGATAAAATATTTTTGTCATTTAATGTGACCCAAAGACCAAACATATAACTTGAAAATATAAATTGGTATATTGCTTTAAATATTGCTTTATATTAATAATAATAATAATAATACTATAAATAAAATATAATTTTATTTATAACACACTTTATATTCAGACAGAATCCCAAAGTAAAAGCAAATAAAAGTGCTAAAAATCAGTCAAAGGATCACCTAAAACATCCACATTAAAAAAATTAGAGTCTTAAAAAATCTGTGTCCTTAATAAAAAAATAGGCATTTTATATAACTTTATTTATCATATACATGAGTATTAAAATAATTCCACCAAATAGATATTCTTCAAGCCAAATTTGTAGAATTTGGTACTGCTGTAATTACAGAACATAGCAATATGATGGTGTTAAATCAGTGCTGAATGCCTTTATCAGTTATTCTAATGTTATGAATAATTGAGTTGATTAAACAGACAGAGCTGAACTCACGTTTGCAGACGCAGGCTTTGTCCATCATCCAGATGAGAGATGAACAGAACTCGCAGTAGGTCGGGATGCTGTACTGCGTGGATTTAAAGATGTGGCCCATGTGCTCCTCCACCTGCAGAGGGCAGCAGAGCGCTTAACATGTCAACACTGTTACTGTGTGGCTGTAACAAACTGAGCTGGATAGCAGAATGTAACATGGATTATACGTTTAATTAAAGTAAACTACTTTCTAAACTCCTTATAATCAGATTACAGTTACTTTTTTTATGGATTACATATTATTTACACTATGGCTGCAAGTTGTTCACAACTCATTGATTGCTGCTCATTTTCTCTTTTTTTATGGCTATTTTTAATAACCCTGCTGCTTATATACATTTATGATTCATTATGCTTTTTCAGCAGAGGGATTTATAACATTGAATCTGTCAAACAATCCAAATTCAAAATTTGTCTGATTGCTACCATAAAAGTAGTCTGAATGTAATCCGAAAGTAGTCAGATTACGTTACCATAAAATTAATCTCAATGTTACCATAAAAGTAATCTTTACATAATCCCACAATTGTCAGATTATGATACCAATAAAGTAATCTAAATGTTACAATAAAGTAATCCAAATGTAATCCAAAAGTACACAGATTGCGTCACCATAAAATTAATCTCAATGTTACCATAAAAGTAATCTTTACATAATCCCAAAATTGTCAGATTATGTTACCATAAAGGTAATCTAAATGTAACCATAAGAGTAGTCCAAAAGTAGGCAGATTGTGTTGCTATAAAAGTAATCTAAATGTTAAAATAAAAGTAACCTTAATGTAATCCAAAAGTGGGCAGATTATGTTGCCATTAAAGTAATCCAAGTAGTCAGATTACATTTTTATTAAGGTCATTAAATATTATTCAATAGTAAGATTGTTAACATAAAAACAACCTAAATGTAATTTAAAAGTAGTCAGATTATGATAGCATAAAATTAATCTGAATATCACCATAAAAGTAATCTAAATATAATCCAAAAGTATGCAGATTATGTTACCACAAATGTAATCTAAATGTTACAAGTAATCAAAATGTAATCCAAAAATTGTCAGATTATGTCACCATAAAAGTAATCTAAATGTAATCCAAAAGTAGTAAAATTATGTTACCATAAAAGTAATCTAAATGTAATCCAAAAGTAGTCAGATTATGGTACCATAAAAGTAATCTAAATGTAATCCAAAAGTATGCAGATTGTTACCATAAAAGTAATCTAAATGTAATCCAAAAGTAGTCAGATTATGGTACCATAAAAGTAATCTAAATGTAATCCAAAAGTAGTCAGATTATGGTACCATAAAAGTAATCTAAATGTTACAAGTAATCAAAATGTAATCCAAAAGTAGTCAAATTATAGTACGATAAATCAGAGACTACAAATTGTCACATAATTTGTAATTAGTAACTGATTACAATTAATAAACAATCCACCCAGCTCTGCTAACCAAGCATTCATAAGACATAAAACACAAGAATAATGCTATAAATGTAAACAAGACTGACTGTGTCTGATTCCTTCTTCCTCCTCTTCTTCCTCTCAGGTTTAGGAGCCTAAAAGCAAAAGAGAAGTGTCTCAGAAGAGTTATTTGGATGTATGTGGGTGTTTGGATGTAGGGATGTTTTACCTTACTGATGGTTCCGTCCATTGGCTTGTATTCGGTCATGAACTCATCCAGGAAGACTTTGAACGTGTTGACCCAGACTTTAACAGGAGACTCGCTCCAGTCTCTCTGCTCCAGACGCATGCTCTTCTCCAGAATGTGCTCGAACAGAGCGTAGAGATCTTTATAGCGAATGCTCCTGCCGTCATCCATCTGAAAGTGACACATATTTACGGTGAGATTTTGAGGATAAGATCAAGTTTTAAAGGGACAGTTCACAGAATTTTTTTTTATTGTGTCATTAATTACTCAGATAATTATTCATGTCGTTCCAAACCCATAAGACCTTCAGCCATATTCAAACTTAAATTACTAAAATTTTTTAGGCATAATCAATACCACATTTTATTGCATTACAATACATATATTTATCAATTTTATTAATATAATTTAATTTATATTTTTTAAAATGCAAATGTGATTTTTCTAAATGTTTATTTTGTTAAATTATTGGTAATAATTGTTTTTTATGTATATTTTATGTTGTCATGCCAACTTGCTACCCTGTACACAGAAACATGCGACACTAGTCCCGCCTCAGAGTTCTTCTGATTGGTCCACTGCTCTGGAACTGAGAATGTTAGAAACTCACAGCCAGAGCAGTAGAGTAGGAGTTGAAGATATTGAGGCGAAACTCCTTTAGGGCTTTCTTGAACACCACGTCCACAGCAGTGTCTTTCTGTCCATCTTCAGCATCCAGATCACTGATCTACAACACAACAGAAAACAGATACTGAAGATTTGGGCTAATATGATGATACTTTCTGCTTCAAATAAGCTTTCATTAAACATTAAGCCCTCCGTTAAACAGAAACTGGAGAAAAATATAAAAGGATTCAAATTTAGCAGGAGGGCTAATAATTCTGACTTCAACTATGTATGTATGTATGAATATAAATGTATATATGTAGGAATGCATGTTCTACCTTCTTCATGAGGAAGTCGTTCATGCTGCGATAGTCTGCGGTGCTGGTGAGGATGTGCAGAGCGTCGTTCTGCCAGGCGGTGGATTCCAGAGACACGCTGCTGATCTTCAGACTGCGCCGCCTCTTCATCGACATCATGCCCAGCATCGGCTCACGGTTCTCCTTGCTGTCGCGCCTGCACTCAGACACTCCTGCATGCTCCGGGCTTCCTGGAGGAGAGTCTGGGACACAGAGAAGACATGTTAGAAACAGGTTTACATGGAGAGAGATTCATTATTGCAGGAAAACGCACCGTTCCTCCTGTCGGTGAGCTCTGAGTCTGCGGAGCGCCCTCTGCTGGACATCTTTTTATCTGCATGTTTGCTTTTACTCCAGAAGCGCATTTTGCCTCTCACCCTATGGAGAACGGAGTGTGGATGACAGATGAAATTTTCGAGCACTGATTAATTATTTTCCAAAAAAACAAACACTCTTGATGTGGAACAAAATATTGATGCATGGTGAAGATTCTGAGAGCGCATAGAGCACCGTCTGCTTATAAAAACTAGCCTAGAGCATCATCTACTGCTCAAAAATACCCTAGAGCGCCATCTGCTGTTAAAAACCTGAATAGAGAGCTGTTTAAAACTAGTCTAGAGCACCATCTGCTGTTCAAAACTAGCCTAGAGACCCGTTTAAAACTAGCCTAGAGCACCATCTGCTGTTCAAAACTAGTCTAGAGCGCCATCAGCTGTTACAAACTAGCCTAGAGTGCCATCTGCTGTTCAAAAGTAGCCCAATAATAACAACAATAATAATAAATAACAATATTATATTGTCCAGTCATATAACATTAGCAAAAGTGACATTTTTTAATACAGATATCACTGCATGAACAGCAATATAATACTAATTTTATACAGTTCAACAAACAAAAAGTTCATACAAGACACAATATTTTAATTTCATTCTGATTGGCCAGTTAAATAGGTCAGCTAGTAGCAGGAGTGAGCCGCCTCTGACCTGCTGTCCGTCTGAGACATGGACTTCCTGAGCGAATCCATTTTCCCAAGATCCCCTGAGGACATGGTCTTCTGGATCCTCTTCTGCTCCTTCTGAGACGACTGGAGACGGGAAGCAAAGACAAAACTCATGCAGGCCAGAATCAGACTTTATAAACACTGAAGCACTTCGGAAGGCTATCAGATTTCCAAGAATATACAGCTTAACCGTGCCATGACACCAAACCCACTCAACGTGAGTACGAGAGAATAGAGTATTTGAGAAAAGAGTGAGTAATTCCATTAATTCTATGTTAATTCTAGTCACGTGCATTTCAACTAGCAATATTCATCATGTTATTAGAAGTGAAAGATCCAGTGGAGGAAACTTCACATTCAAGAGCAGACACCCAAATTACTAGAAAGGAAAGTGTTTGGTTAATCTCGACCAGTATCAGCCTCATCCAGTCAGGTTTATTAGTCTTCTACAGGATTAGTCCTATTTTTTAAAGCCGGTCAGATTTGGTTATGAGGGAGGTCAACAGTTGTGGTCAGTCAAGAGGCGTTTGGATGCTTGCACACTGACCAAACTTTAGTTTTAGTTAGTTTAAGCCCAAATTTTGTCATCATTTACTCAAAATAATGTTGTTCTGAATATCTCGTTTTTAAAGTTGAAATAACTAGTCAACTTTATAGAAACATGTCCTTGTTGTCGAAGTCTTCTGTTCACAGTTGATATAATATAATGGCCTGCAAAAACACAGTTTGTCCAGTGACTTATACTTCAGCTCTCCTGGATATCAGCCAACAGAAGATACTTATGAGAATATGTCACACTAAATAATAATTCCTGACAATCTAGTACAGGGGTGCCAAAATCGGTCCTGGAGGGCCGGTGGCCTGCAGAGTTTAGCTCCAACTTGCCTCAACACAGCTGCCGGGACGTTTCTAGTATCCCTAGTAAGAGCTTGATTAGCTGGCCCAACTGTGTCTGATTGGGGTTGGAATTAAACTGTGCAGAACACCGGCCCTCCAGGGCCGAGGTTGGGCACCCCTGATTTAGAAGGTTCTGCTGGAGAACACTTGTGTGGTTGGATCAGTGTGCATAGCTCCGTTCTGGAGAGAGCGCAGTTGTTCCCGCTCTGGGTTTTACCATCTCGCAGTCGCTGTGGAAGACGGAGTCGATGTCGGGGGAACTGGGGGAGTGTGGGGGGGACCGGGTGCGAGAGAGCTCAAGTGTGTCCTCATACTCATCATCCTCATCTTCCTCAGAATCAGCCTCTGTGTTACAGGCTCGGCTCAGGAAATCAGAGCGCGTCCCGGCCATACGCGCTTTCTTTTTACAACCAGCTGTGGTTACCTGATCGTTTACATTGACAAAACTCATGCTGGACCTAAAAGATGCATCCATCCTTCTGTTCATCCACCAATCCATCATTCATCCATCCATCCATCCAACCAATCCATCCATCCGTCCTTCCAACCATTATCCACCTATTCATCTACCCATTCACCAATCAATTCATCCGTCCATCCACCTATTCATCATCCACTCATCCATCCATCCATTTCCCCACCCACCTGTCCGTCCATCCATCCACCTATCCATCCATATAACAACCCACCCACCTTTCCATCCATCCAGTCACCTATCCATCAATTCATCCTTCCACCCATCCATCCACCCACCCAACATTTGAACCATCCATTCATCCATACACCCATCCATCCATTCAGCTATCAATCCATCCACCCACACACCCATCAAATCCACTTTTCCATCCATCATCCATCCATCCATCCATTAACCTATCCATCGATTCATCCTTCCACCTATTAATTATCCACCTATCCATTCGTCTATCCAACCACCCACCCACATTTCAATCCATACACCCATCCATCCAACCATCCGTTCATACACCCCCCCCCCCCCCCTCCCCCTGAACAAATAAGATTTCTCTGTTGTTTGTCTGCCACTTACATCTCTGTTTTTCAGCGATCTGAATCCTGCTTCTCTTTGGATCGCCAAGGACCGTTCCTGATTCACCAGGTCTTTATCCGACCTGAAAAACACAGCAAAACACCTCTCTCAGACTGGATAAACACCTCACAATCACAATCTTCCACTGCAGCAACATCTTCTAAATATCTGAAGTAAATATGAACTCACTTGGAGAAGGTGAGTCGGCTGCGTTTGGGGGGAAAGGCAACATTCGCTGCTTTCTCCTTCATGCTTATGCTGATACTCTGAGAAACAAACTTCTTCTGAACATCAGCTTTGGGCTCTGAAGTCTCTTCGTTTGATGCCGCACTCCTCAAGTCCAGCTGGAGGGGTTTGGAGGAAACCGAAAACGAAGAACCAGTGTCCAGGTCATGATTGGTTTGAGGTTCAGGAATGACTGAACAATCCAAAGCAGATTCTCCATTTGAGAGCTGGACGTCCTGAGCTTCTAGTGTTTGTAGACTGCTCCGGTCAACAGGGTTTTCCTTCTGCATGCTGATGATGACCACCACAGACTCCTTCTTCTCTCTGATCTGCTTGGCACGGTTTGGCGTTTGTGGCGCACTATTAATCGGACTCCCATCTTCATCAGGTATGTAGAAATGGGGTTTGAAGGATGCAACCGGACTTGTTTGGTTGACCTCCATTGGTTCGGATTTGGAAAGTTCAAATTTTGATGAGGCTAAATCCTCGTTTTGAAGGAGCTCAAAGCTTTCTTGGCTATCTGTGGAGGCTTGATGAGGAGGAATATGTTTGGACGGAGGGATCTGAGTGTCTTCTGTGTTTGATCCGGATCGGACTTTGAGCAGCTCTAAACTGAACGTGGCTTGTTCGAGTTCTCGTTGCCTCCTGCTTTCTCTTTTGGTTCGGCTCTTCAGAGTGCTGTCGTCTACAGTTTTTGGAGAAGGATCAGTGGTCTGCTTTTCCCAAACCTCCTCCAACTTCTCGGCTTCTTCTGTGTTTTGATGTAAACTCTTGGTCACAGTGCTTGGATACTTGCTTTTCTCTCTACATTGTTGCTCTCTCAGAATTCGGCAGCTTAAAAGGAAAAAAGCACAATTTCAATACTTCTACTAAACATTGAACCATTTCAGACACAATATGCAGGGTTCGTATACGTTTTTCCTACTAAAACTCCATGACTTTTCCAAGACTTTCATGTAAATATTCAGGACATAATGTAATGTAATGTCTACTGTGAGAAAAACGCACATTTTAATTACAGCATACAGTAAAATACATTACAATCCATGTAATTTACAATACTAAATAACATTTATTTAGATAATGCTTACACAACACTTAGCTAAATTTATGTGAGAGCATGTGATTTGCCGAGGACAGAGGAGTAAAGAGGCTGCAACAACTAACTCTACCCTTAAGCATAATTTATACACAAAATAACAGTACTGATAGAAATAATAATAATAATACAGATAGAAAACTGCGCAAAACAAATGACAGAAATAAATGCCTTTAATATTTTTCAATACAAATTGAATGAATTCTACAAGGGCGGCACGGTGGCGCAGTGGGTAGCACGTTCGCCTCACAGCAAGAAGGTTGCTCGTTTGAGCCTCGGCTGGGTCAGTTGGCATTTCTGTGTGTAGTTTGCATGTTCTCCCCGTGTTGGCGTGGGTTTCCTCCGGGTGCTCCGGTTTCCCCCACAGTCCAAACACATGCGCTATAGGGGAATTGATAAACTAAATTGGCCATAGTGTATGTTTGTGAATAAGTATGTATGGATGTTTCCCAGTGATGGGTTGCAGCTGGAAGGGCATCCGCTGTGTAAAACATATGCTGGATAAGTTGGCGGTTCATTCTGCTGTGGTGACCCCTGATTAATAAAGGGACTAAGCCAAAAAGAAAATGAATGAATGAATGAATTTGAATTTTGAACTTTTCCAGATTTGTCATGACCGTGTGAACCCTGAATATAGACTCTCATGTTAATTTTTGCTTTGGGCACCAAAATAGGTCTAACAGAAGGCAAATTATGTCGAAGTGTGTGTGTGTGTTACCTTTGTCGGCTCTGCTGCCCCCTGCAGGCGGCCTGTATGGTGACGGCGGCACTGCGCTGCTTCAGAAAACTCCGCCGGTGTGTGTGTGTCCTCCAGACGGCCTGAATGAGCGTCGCCGCTGTGTTTCGTGTGTGTAGGACTCTCCTCCAGCAACTCTGGATGATCAGCACTGCTCTCCTCTGCTGCAGGTACAGGCGTCTCGCTCTGAAGCCTCTCCAGACGGCCTGAAGACGCAGCGCTGCCCCCTGCTGGAGCTCCGGGACACCCACCGATCCATCAGCCTGAGATATACAGCCACGCCACCAGCGCTGAGGTCAGAAAACACACACAATACAGCATACTGAGGAAAACTGAACTGATAAAAGTGGAGATTATTCATTAATTCATTACTACATTCAACAGATAGGAGCACCCCCTTGATTTTTTTATTATTACATACATATGCATTAAAACAAATCATTATTGCATATAAATGTAATTATTAGATGAATAATAATGTATATTTATAGATATTTAAAACTAATAATTATTTAAATGTATAATTTAAATGATCATAATTTCTTTTAAAATCTAATATTTGATTTTAATATACTTATTTAATATATAAATATATTATATAAGCATATACTTAATTATTAACCATTTAATGAACATTGGTTTATTTTTTATTATACTGACGTTTTATAAAGTCTATATGCAACTGTGCAATACAGTGAGTTTACCATGTCTGTTTTTAAATGGTTGTGTTTTTATGGATTAATTGTTGTAATTTTATGCTAATGCCCAGTAACTGCTTCATTATGCAGTAGTCAACATCTGAAGTGGATCAAAACCTATCAACAAAATTGTCCTAAAACTACTCAACAACACTCATTCTTGTCTTAGGACAATTTTGATCCACTTCAAATGTTGACTAATGTATATAAATAGTAGAAAATCCGGGTCTTTTTAAATCATTTAAGACTAGTCTATATGTATTTAGTGCTGTTAAATAATTAATTGACATTAATCACATTCAAAATAACTTTGTATTTACATCATTTGTATTTATATATTTATATATATACACACACACACACACACACACAACCAACATCTTGTATTATCTTGTAAAGGATGGGTTTGTTATCTGAGCACATGTTGAAAAATGCAATAAAGAAATAAAAGAATAATAGGAAGTGACAGGAAGCTCCGCACACATGCATCTCATCAAAGCTGTGTTTAGTGTAAGCTGCTGTTTGTGGAGCGCCACATGTTTGCCTTTGTGTTTGTGAGAATCAAGTGAGTTTCATGTCTCTCTGACATTAAAGAGCTGCTTTGTTTTTGAAGGAGGAATGGAGACGTTCAGCTCCAGAAAACACTCCACAAACAGCTCATAAACCACCAGTGCCGGCTTTAAAACACCTCTGAGAAGAAACATCTTCATCTCTGACACACGTCTGACAGATAAATGCAGTTTCTGGTGCTTTGTGATGCTGCAGACGCGTATAAACCTGTGTGTTTTCTACACGTTTGAGTCTATAGTTTAACTCTGTTTATTATTGATGCTTTTTCAATATGAGAGATATACAGTATTAAATATAATAAAGAGATCAATTGTTCCAGAAAACAAAATGAGTTGACATTTTTTAGCGTCTGAATCAAACAAAGTACAATTATAACTTCTATCATCATCCAGGTTTGAGTGTGTGAATTATGAGCGTGTTTTCTGATGTAAACGTGTCGATCTGAGAGTTTACGGGATGGTTGTTTTGATCTGGGAATGTGAGCGTTCTCCTGGCTGACATTCACTGGTCTTGTTTTTGTTGGTCTGAATCCTGCAGGAAGATCCAGCAAAAACAACAGCAGAGAACTGAACTTGACACCATTATTAAACACAGCTGCATCTATAGCAGCGTACAGTACGTGTTAAACAAGCAACAATCCCTTTTATAAGGGGTTTAAGCACAGTTGTGTGTCAGCAGTGTGTGAATATAATGGTGAACATGAATTAATTGTATTTGTTATAATCAGACTTGATAAAAACAGTCTGCAGAAACACTTTGATTGACATTCTCCCTTTGTACGTGTCATCAGAGGGGGAAAGCCCCGCCCACTAGTGACCATCTCTTCCTCATTAGCATAGGACGTTAGTCCAGTTTTTAATCTGCCACTGTGCTGACACACAGGAGTTTATAGCTCCGCCCTCTTCTGAAAAGAGCACAATCTCATTTGCATTTAAAGCAACAGTCACCAAAACGCCACAATTAGGATCAAAGCCTAAAAGGGTCAGTTTCAGAGAGCTAGAGAACATTATCTGTGTGCTATTTTGAGCTCAAACTTCACTACACACTCTAGAGACAGCAAAGACGCATTTTACATCTGGTAAAAAGGGGCATATAAGGTCCCCTTTAATAATTGAAGATACTAAGAAAGTGTAGAAGCCCTTGAGTGTGAGTAAACGATGAGGAATAGTTGATTTGTGTGTAGATTACCTGTATGAGGCGCGCAGCTCGTCTCTGCCTGCAGAAGTGTTTTCTGTCCCGCTGCGTCCTGAAGCTCCTTTGCAGGCAGACGATCCTCCTGAGCACCTCCTGATGGAGCTCGTCCTGCAGCCGCTGCCGGAGCCGCTCGTGCAGGAACACCTGCCACACACACACACACACACACACACACATCTTACAATACACTCCACTGATGGAGACCTGCGCTCTGAACGGGTGTCTAAGGGTCAATTTTTCCTTTGATCTTAGTTTGTGTAACACATGCTTCAGTAAATCAAATGTATGTGTTTATTTAAATTACATCTAATTTATTACATTAAAGTTTTCAGTGTTTTGAGGGATATTTAGTGTATTCACCTAACTTCTGATTAGATATTTCAGTGGTTGGGTCAAATTATTCAAACTATGCGTCTAATTTGACTTTACTTTTAGGCTATATAAAGATACAAACAGCTATTTTATGAGAAAAGTGTCTATCAGTGCTCTGCTCTGCCAGTTTCAGACTGTTGAATGATTTTTTCCTCTCATAGACTGATTGCCGTGATTATGCATTCACAATGATATGAACCATTATAGGGGTGGGGAGTGTGTGTGTATATAGTGTCTCTTACCATACTGCGGCCCACTTGATAGCCGCTGGGCTCCAGGTCTGCGCTGCGCAGGAACTCTCTGATGCCCATCTGACTGGCACGGAATCCAGCCGGCAGCAGAACGTGGAAATGATGAGCAAAATCCTGGAGAAACACACCAGAGCTGATTCAGTGAGACACGAATCCTCTTTAAACTAATCTTTTCCTGAACACACTGTATGACCACTGCCGTCTCTGATGAGCAGTTTCATAACATGACTCTGAAGGACTGAATCAGCTTTAAAAAAACATTGATTCCTAATTTAAGACATTTTCAACACTGACCTGAACTGAATCAAAAAATTATCAGGTTTATAATCGATGAAAACTGCAACACTGACACTGAACTGAATCAGAAATAAGTGATTAAAATTACAACACTACCACTTTCTGAACTGAATCAAAAGTGAACTGAATCAGGTTTATAATTAATGAAATTTGTAATAGTGACACTTACTGAACCAGAATTGAACTGAATTTGTTAAAAAAATTCATTAAATGTGCAACACTGACACTTACTGAACTGAATCAGAAATGTACCAAATCAGGTTCATAATTGATGAAATTTGTAACAATTAATGACATTTGCAACGTTGACATTATGAACCTGATTCAGTTCACTTATTGAACTGAATTGGATTCCTAATTGATGAAATCTGCAACAATGACACTTACTGAACTGAATCAGACGTCAAAAATGTTTCAGTATTCATCAGTTATGAACTTAATTCAGAGACTTGCTGAACTGAATCAGAAATGAACTTAACAAGGTTCATGACTGTAACTGTAACACTGTAACACTGATGCTTAATTAATGGAATAAAAAATGAACTGAATCAGGTAGATAATAATGAGAGTTGCAACACTGACACTTCCTGAACTGAATCAGAAGTTAACTGTGTTTCAGTTTATTATTTATGAACTAAATTCAGACACTTCCTAAACCAGAGGTGTCCAATCTCGGTCCTGGAGGGCCGGTGTCCTGCTGAGTTTAGCTCTAACTTGCTTCAACACACCTGCCTGGATGTTTCTAGTATACCTAGTAAGAGCTTGATTAGCTGGTTCAGGTGTGTTTGATTAGGGTTGGAGCTAAACTCTCCAGTATGGAGCCAGATCAGTCTCAATAATAATACATTTGCATTCATAAAATTCATAAATGCACAACACAATTCGTAAATTCACAACACAATTCATAAATCCACAACTCCAATTCATAAATTCACAACACAATTCATAAATTCAGAAGTAAAAATCTAAAATATTTCCCAAATACTCACACATATGCATCTTACAAAAATACATTTAAAATGTTTACACAATTATGTATATATGAAGTTCTTGGATGACTTTCCTCATGCATTTATGAATTATGTAAGATGTATTTATGAACCACTGAATGTGCATGTGAAAATGCTCACACGAGCATGGAGTCCTTTGAATTTGTGTGCGGTATTTTTGAGACCTTCCTGGCAGGACAAGATTCGTACACATCTTTTTTTGGAGGATACTCTGTTTAGCCAATCGCGGTGAGTTTTTAATCCACCAATCAAAACACTCCTTACTGAACAAACTCAAGAAGCTCCACCATTTAATTATTACTATTTTAGATCAAATAAAATAAATAGTTTTAGCAGTATTATTAGACATTTGTCAGAAATTAAATGAGCTGAGTAACGTTATATATCAGTAATATTGAGTATGATGATCTTATGTCATTCGCGAACGGCTGGATTCAATGCATTCAGTAGCAAACATTACTGAACCAATCACTGATTCAAATGAATCGGTTAAATAAAAGACTCGTTTAGCAATACAATCACTTGCTGCCACCTGCTGGCATTTTCAGAATATAATTTTGCTGATCTCCTTTGTGAATGTTGTTTGAATCAGGTTTGAATTGAATCCCATGGAATTTTGCCGCTTTAGTTGTTATGTAAATGCATTTATTATCTAATTCACTTTTAGATGCTTTACCACTTATGCAGCACAATAATGTTATAGAAGTCACTTATTAAATTGCTATCAGCCTATATTATTCTGATTAAATTGCTAAATTTAGCTTTAAAGATATCATTCTTCTTTTTTCATCATTTTTCTATTTTCATATTTAGATTTTTTTGAGTTCATATGAACGTTTATATGTATTTATGTGTGTATTCTATCATCTTTGCATCAAGTTACAAAAAAAATGAATTCCTGCTTGTGTGAGGTGTGTGTAATGCAGTGTGTGGGTACAGGACAGTAAATCTGACATTATTCTCTCTTCTGGCTGCCGTTATCTCACACTTTTGTTTTCCTCTTCTGAAAGTCTTGATAACACCATCCTGGAGTGTTTCTGTTATTATTTCAGCTAACAGGATTGTAAAATAATGATTTGTTGTGCTCTCCCATTCACTGCGCTCTGAGTTTACACACTATGACCACTTCTGCTGCGGAGAAACACGCTAATGTGAAAAGAGTCCACAAATGTGATGTGTGTGTGTTGACCTTAAAGCTGTACTTGACGCTGTATCCAGACTGTCGTATCCTGACGGTCTCCAGCATGCCGGTGTACCTGAGCTGTCGCAGCACCAGCGCATCATTGAAGCGCAGAGGAAGCTGTGAGAAAACTACAGTTAAAACATCTCCTGTAGACCTGCTGATGCAGTGATGACAGAGCAGAGGCGCTACACACCTTCTCTGCATTAGAGCGGATGCACTTCACGAAGTACGGCTCCGACTGTCCCAGTGTCTCCATCAGCTTATTCAGAGAAACCTGACACAAGAGCACATGTCAGCGCTGTGAGTCTCCAAATGTACTTCAGTGTTTTAACATGCCTCTATTGTGTCTCCTAATGTAGCTTTACATTCATCCATGCTCAAAAACACACACATTTTCTTACAACATCCACTGCAGCATCAGCTCTTTTACCACTGTTTGACATGCTTGGTTCAAAGATGTGTTCTCTGTATACTCAGATGACCATACTCTGCTCTGATTGGTCAGTCGGCTCCACTCTGCTCTGATTGGTCAGTCGGCTCTACTCTGCTCTGATTAGTCAGAAGGCTCTAGTCTCTTCTAAGTGGTGAGATGGCCCTGCTCTGAAGGTTGTGCTATGCTCTGATTGGTAAAATGGCTCTACTCTGCTTTGACTGGCCAGATGGCTCTGCTAATTTCTGATTGGTCACATTGCTCTACTCTGCTCTGATTGGTCAGTAGGCAGTGCTTTGTTTTGATTGGTAAGATGGGTCTCCTCTTTTATTATTGGTCAGATGGCCCTACTCTGCACTGATTGGTCAGAGGGCCCTGCTGTACTTTGATTGGTCAGAACATTGTGCTATGTTTTAATTGATCAGATGTCATACTCTGTTATGATTGGTCAGATGGCTCTACTCTTCTCTGACTGGTCAGATGGCTCTACTCTGCTCTGATTGGCCAAATGGCTTTACTTTGTTCTGATTGGTAAGATGGGTCTCCTCTTTTATTATTGGTCAGATGGCCCTACTCTGCACTGATTGGTCAGAAGGCTCTACTCTTCTCTGATTGGACAGATGGCTCTACTCTTCTCTTATTGGTCAGATGGCTCAACTCTGCTCTGATTGCTCAGAAGGTAGTGCTTTGTTCTGATTAGTCAGATGGCTTTTCTCTGCTCTGATTGGTCAGATGTGTATATGGCTCTACTCTGCTCTGATTGGTCTAATGGCCCTGCTGTACTCTGATTGGTCAGAACGTTGTACCATGTTCTTATTGATCAGATGCCCTACTCTTTTCTGATTGGTCAGATGGCCCTACTCTGACTGGTCAGATGGCCATACTCTGCTCTGATTGGTCAGATGGCCACACTTCTCTGATTGGTCAGATGTCGATACTCTGCTCTGATTGGTCTACTAATGTCTGACAGGTAACAGGTGTGTTTCTCTCACGTTGAACTGCGCGCTGATGCTGGGCGGTTTCTTCTTCTTGTGCAGATGCAGCAGTGATTTAGTGATGCGGTCGTGCAGCGTCAGACTGCTCAGATACTTCAGAGACTTCACATCCAGCAGGTGCTGCACACACACCACACAAATACACATCAAAACTCATGTGACAGTAGCTGCGAAGAAGATTGAAATGGCCCTTCTCTAAACTCCAAATGGGCAAATATAAATTGAACACACAACATACAACAAAACACACAGATCAACAAAAAAGCACATTCAATGTTAATTATTGATCAGTGTTTACCCTTTAAGTTTTGTTATGTATGTGTGTATGCATGTATATGTATGCAGAGGTTTACATATGGTTATATGTATGTGCATAAATACATGTATGTATTTGTATGTGTATTTGTAAATCGTATTATAAGCTACTTGAATGCACTATGAATTGAATTGCCCCTAGGGGGACAAATAAAGTCTTAACTAAACTAAACCTTCGGCTTAGTCCCTTTATTCATCAGGGGTTGCCTGATGAACCGCCAACTATTCCAGCATATGTTTTACACAGCGGATGCCCTTCCAGCTGCAACCCAGTACTGGGAAATACACACTCATTCACACACACACTCATACACTACGGCCAATTTAGTTCATCAATTCCCCTATAGCGCATGTGTTTGGACTGTGGGGGAAACCGGAGCAGCCGGAGGAAACCCACGCCAACACGGGGAGAACATGCAAACTCCACACAGAAACGCCAACTGACCCAGCCAGGACTCGAACCAGAGACCTTCTTGCTGTGAGACGAGCTGAGACACCATGTCGCCCTAAATTCAGTTCAATTCAAGTTTATTTGTATAGCACTTTTCACAAGAATGATTGTTTCCACGCAGCTTCACAAAAGGCGCAGATCATTGCATTACAATCAAAATCAGAAAAGTTAAGGTTATTACTTACCATCACTTTATTAGTTACTGATAACTTTAATTAACTAGTAACTAATTACTAATAGCTTTAACAGTTAAAGTTATTAAACACAGTTAACCTGCAGTTATATAGTATATAGGGGATGTCTGTGTGTACATGTTCAGTGAAGTGTATACAGACAGACAGTGTATTATACATTTATACAGAATTTGGCATGATTGAACAGATGTTGTACAGATTGATAATTGTACAGAAGTATGATTATCAATTTTATAACAATTACTGTATATGCATTTGAAAAGGATATCGATTTTAAGAATAATGCCTATATCATAGGTGTGAGGTTTACCTTGGGGAGGCTGGGCTTGGGCTTGTAGTTCTTGTTTCGCCTTCAGAAAAACAGAGTTAGTTTGTGCTGTCGGACACAGTGTGACTTTGAGCTTTTGTTTATTCGTTTATTTGAGACTCACATGAGGATTCCCTGCGCTCGCTCCAGCAGACGGTTGTTGACGGAGTTGACGAAGATTCCCTCGTCTTCATGAGCGAACGAGGAGACACGCTCAGACCTCCAGCCACGACCATTACTGAGACAGACAGAAATATAAATATTAATAAATAAATAAATAAAAATAAGTAAAACATAGGGCAGCACGGTGACGCAGTGGGTAGCACAATCGCCTCACAGCAAGAAGGTCGCTGGTTCGAGTCCAGGCTGGCATTTCTGTGTGGAGTTTGCATGTTCTCCCTGTGTTGGCGTGGGTTTCCTCCGGGTGCTCCGGTTTTCCCCACAGTCCAAACACATACGCTATAGGGGAATTGATTAACTAAATTGGCCGTAGTGTATGAGTGTGAATGTAACAGTGTATGGGTGTTTCCTGGTGTTGGGTTGCGGCTGGAAGGGCATCCGCTGCATAAAACATATGCTGGATAAGTTGGCGGTTCATTCCGCTGTGGCGACCCCTGATTAATAAGGGGACTAAGCCGAAAAGAAAATGAATGAATAATATAGATGATTTATTTTAGACTATTATATTAGACTACTATTATTATTATTTTTATAAGACTATTACTTTAAAATTCAGTACAATTATTAATAATTATTGAATATTAATGCATTTTTTTTAGCTGCAATTTTTTTTTAAGTGAAAGTAAATGCGCTGTGAAATTCTATTTACTTCTCCATTATATTTCAGGTCATTGTGTGTGTGTTTCTGCTATATTTACCTGCTGAAAGAGTTTGCTCCCTGCAGGTCTGAAAGCGGCGTTCGAGGGTTCCTTCTGCTCACACACGAGTCTGACATTCACAACACACACACCGTCAGACTCATAGTCAACGTTTATTAGCTAAAACACACTCCTGAAACAGCCACTCTTACTGTATCTGTCGTCTTTGCAGCGCTGCAGGATCTCAAGGCTCCGCTGGTGAACGGGGTGATGCAGAAAACTGAAACTGTCCACACTTTTCTGAGGCTGAAGATGAACATCAGAGCCTGAAGAAGCAGAGAAATGCAGAAAACATGTGAGTAAAAGCAAGAAGAAGAGCTTCATTAATGATTGATCGCGCTCTCATGTCGAAGATCGACTGTTTGTGTTTCTGCAGCAACAAACACTTTAATAATAGAGCATTTATCACTGAGATGTTTACTAACATATGCAGACATGTGCAACTCTACCAGCCAATCAGCTTTCAGTATTTATATCATATTTAAATAGCTTCTAAACAAACAAACAAAAAAAATAATAATAATAATAGTGCTGTATTTAAGTGTTTACAGAGCAGATGTGCTGTATTCTGAGTGTTCACGGAGCAGATGTGTTGTATTCTGAGTGTTC
>CAIGQV010017386.1:33823757-33847659 GCA_903798115.1 Danio jaintianensis
GTTAAGACTAGCCTAGAGTGCCGTCTGCTGTTAAAACTAGCCTAGAGCACAGTCTTATATACACTAGTAACCCATGCCATCAGTAAAGCAAGTGTGTGTGTGATGTTTACCTCTGCAAGCACATAGAGTCGCGTGCGGTCCAGCTGCAGCCGCTCGATGACCCGTTCGATCACCTCGGCGGCGGTCGTGATCTTTCGAGCGCTGACCGGACAGTAGATGGTGCTCTCAGACAGAGATCCGGGATACACTCGTAAGGTAAACTCCGAGTCCTCGAAACGACGGCGTCCACTGACATCATGACCACTCATGATGGAGCAGCAGCTTCCATGAGCTCCAGACGCAGAGCCAACACACGACACACGCCAGCACTTCACGACATCCTACCTGCAGAGACAATAACACCGTCAGCAGAATAAAATTAAATATTCATTCATTCCTTTACCTTTGCTAGGTGCCTGATTTATATGGGGTCGCCACAGCAGAATGAACCGCCAACTACTCTGGCATATGTTTTATGCAGTGGATGCCCTTCCAACCCAGTACTGGGAAACTCACTCATTCACACACACACACACACACTCATACACTACGGCCAATTTAGTTCATCAATTCCCCTATAGCGCATGTGTTTGGACTGTGGGGGAAACCGGAGCACCCAGAGGAAACCCACGCCAACACGGGGAGAACATGCAAACACTTGTTTATTTTATTTAAACTCTTATTGCAAAAATTATATTAATAAATAAGCTGATGTTTATTAACAAGATATTAAAAGTAAATTTTTTATTTTATCTGTTTGATATATAAAGCTGATAAAACCTTACAAAAAATTATAGTAAATAATAACAAATAAATATATATACAAAAATAAAGAAATAAATAGTAATAGATAAAAAGCCTAAATTAGAAATTAAATAAGTTGAAGTGCTAAACTGAAAAACCTAAAACAAAAATAGATTTAATTACATTTGCATATACTTACAACTTTATATATACACTTTAATACCTAAATCTAAAGTATTTTTTAGAAATAAACAGTATAAAAGTTTTTAATACTAGTTAACAATATAGAAATAATATAATACAACATATTTAAGCCCAAGTATAGACTGGTAACAATCATAAAATAAAAATATATATTTTCACAAGTTATTAAAATAAAAGAAATCATAAAACAAAACTACAAAATAAAGAAAACTGGAGAGAAGGTCATTTAAAACTACAATAATAAACGTTTATATATTACATATATTATTATAGATTAAATGGGGCGGCGCGGTGGCGGAGTGATTAGCACTGTCGCCTCACAGCAAGAAGGTCGCTGGTTCAAGCCTCGGCTGGGTCAGTTGGCGTTTCTGTGTGGAGTTTGCATGTTCTCCCCGTGTTGGCGTGGGTTTCCTCCGAGTGCTCCGGTTTCCCCCACAAGTCCAAACACATGCGCTATAGGGGAATTGGGTAAGATAAATTGTCCGTAGTGTATGTGTGTGAATGAGAGTGTATGGGTGTTTCCCAGTGATGGGTTGCAGCTGGAAGGGCATCCGCTGTGTAAAACATATGCTGGATAAGTTGGCGGTTCATTCCGCTGTGGCGACCCCTGATAAATAAAGGGACTAAGCTGAAAAGAAAATGAATAAATGAATTATAGGTTATATATATATATATAGTTGAAGATTACTAGAAGGGGAGAAATAAGGGACTAAGAAATTATAAATTAAAAAATTATATAATGACAAAGCAGAAAAAAAAAGTTAAAATATAAACTACAATGAGAATTAAATAAATAATAAAAACATCCAATAAATCAAAACATTAAAAATACTACAGTATATAAACAACAAGGTTAAATATGTTTTTTATAGGGTTTTTGAAGTCATTTCAAGTATTCAGACATGAGTAAAACATAATAAAATAAATATAAAAAATATATAGTATAAATTAAATAATATAAAATAAAATATATAAAAATTCATTCATTCATTTTCTTTTCGGCTTAGTCCCTTTATTAATCTGGGGTCGCCACAGCGGGATGAACCGCCAACTTATCCAGCATATGTTTTACGCAACGGTGAAATATAATATATAAACTAAATTATAAATGTACAATTAAAAAAGATCAAATCAAATAAAAATTAAGATGGTAACATTAGATATAATGTAAATGACACTTGAAAGCATAACCGCAGAGAGACGGCTGTGATCTTCTGGCATATAAAGGTCATCTTCAGTGAGGTTTTACAGGGTTATTTAAAGCATTCAGACGTGGGTGTGAGATGAATCCTCTGTGCTGTTAACAAAGCGCAGGTATTTTAGAAGTATGAGCTTCTATAAAAGACTGAGCTCTGCTTTTGACGGAGACGGGTTTGAGTGTCATTCAGCAGATCCGCATCACTTCCTGAGTCACACAGGTGTGCAGAAAACAACACAAAACCCTCCCTAATCACAGCATTCACTACACAAAGAGCACGCTTTGAAGAGAATGCAGACACTCGTTTCCTTACAGTCAAAGAAAACACACAGTAGAGGTTTGGCAAGCTAATATTAGAGCATTCATTCATTTTCCTTCGGCTTAGTCCCTTTATTCATCAGGGGTCGCCACAGTGGAATGAACCGCCAACTATTCCAGTATATGTTTTACACAGCGGATGCCCTTCCAGCTGCAACCCAGTACTGGGAAACACCCATACACTTCATTCACACACACACACACACACACACACACACTCATACACTACGGAAAATTTAGTTCATCAGTTCCCCTATAGCGCATGTGTTTGGACTGTGGGGGAAACCGGAGCACACGGAGGAAACCCACGCCAACACGGGGAGAACATGCAAACTCCACACAGAAACAACAACTGACCCAGCCGGGACTCGAACCAGCAACCTTCTTGCTGTGAGGCCACAGTGCTAACCACTGAGCCACCATGTCGCCCAATATTAGAGCAAATACTCTGTATTATGATGCCCTATGACAGAACATGAAAATGAAATCATAACAGATTATTCATTTATTCATTCATTCATTTTCTTTTCAGCCTAGTTCCTTTATTAATCTGGGGTCGCCACAGCGGAATGAACCGCCAACTTATCCAGCATATGTTTCACGCAGCGTATGCTCTTTCAGCTGCAACCCATCATTGGGAAACATCCATACACACTCATTCACACACATACACTACGGCCAATTTAGCTTACTCAATTCCCCTATAGCGCATGTGTTTGGACTGTGGGGGAAACCGGAGCACCCAAAGGAAACCCACTCCAACACGGGCAGAGTATGCAAACTCCACACAGAAATGCCAACTGAATCAGCCGAGGCTCGAACCAAAGACCTTCTTGCTGTGAGGCGATTGTGCTACCCACTGCACCACCGTGCTGCCCCATAACAGATTATTTAGCTTGTTAATACAGGTTTCTGGTCTCATTGCGCATTCACACAATTATGTTTATATACATGCATAAATATGACACATTTACATATTTGACTATTGCTGTTTATGATATTCGTTAGGATTACACTTCGTCATATGAATTTATATTTGTCAATGGAGTTTTTTCTATATTTTGTGACAGCGCGAGTAATTTTATATGAAGTGCTTTTTTTTTTATTTAATGATTTTTTTTAAATACTATAAAAATAAAAATATATTTAATTTTACTTTCCTAAATAAAAAAAAAGTAATAAAATAAAAATGTTACAAAAATAATTGGATGTGGCAATAAATTAGAAAATATTTATTAAGAAATAAAATTTGATTTAAATTTCATAAATAATTGAATCAAGAAGCAATAACTGAATTAAACATGACTACTAAGGGTAATAATAATAATAATAATAATAATATTTTATCTTTTAAAAACATACGTCAATGGTCTTTGTTTTATTTACAGCTGTGAAAGATATTTTTACCACAAGCCTTGAGAGACGCTTTTAAAAACCCTCCACAGAAATAAAAGCACAGGAAAGAGGAAGGAAGAAAAGAGGAGGTGTTAAAGCGGGTTAAAACGGTCAGGCGAACGCACAATGAATAATGAACAGATGGAAGAAACACAAGAGAGACGGACTTAAGCAGAGCGCAAAGAAAAATACAATCCTGAAACTGCAGAGGAAAATTTATCTCTCCTTATGAAACATGATGCTTAAATTCAGCCAATTAAAAGCATGGCAACAGCCTAGCAACCTTTCAATATCCCCCAGTACAGAAACTCCTTAACAACTACATACAAACCATGGAGCAACATGTTAACAACCACCTAGGATCCCCTAGCAACTGCACAGCAATACTATAACAACAACATAGCTACATGTTAACCACATAGCAAGCACCAAGCAACACATTAACAACCACCAATGATTCCCTAGAAACTGCATAGCATTACCCTAACAACCACATAGGAACTACCTAGAAACATGTTAACAACCACCTAGGATTTCCTTGCAACTGCATAGCAACACATTAACAATCCCTTAGGATACCCTAGCAATAGTAACACAATAAAACATACACAGCAACCACCAAGCAACATTTTAACAAAAATGTAGGACTGCCTAGCAACTGCACCACTATACATGCATAACAACATGCATAACAATCTACCTAGAAACATAGCACCATCCTAACAACCACATAGCAATCCCTGTGCAACACATTAACAACCATAAAGGATACCTAGCAACTGTATAGCAACACTATAACAATCACGGAGCAACAGACTGACAACCACCAAGGATTCCCTAGCACCTAGCAACTGCATAGTAACACCCTAACAAACACATTATAGCAACACTAACAACTACACAGCAGCAGGTTGACAACCACCAATGATACCATAGCAACTGTATAGCAACACCCTAACAAAGACATAGCAACCAGGACCCCTAGCAACTGTATAGCAACACTATAACAAACACAGAGCAACAGGATGACAACCAAAAATGATCCCCTAGCAATTGTATAGCAACACCCTAACATACACGTAGCAACCACTTAGCAACACATTAATATCCATGAAGGATCCCTAGCAACTGTATAACAACACTCTAACAACTACACAGCAATAGGTTGACAACCACAAATGATCCCCTAGCAACACCCTAACAAACACATAGCAACACATTAACAACCATAATGGATCCCTAGCAACTGTATAGCAACACCCTAACAACCACATAGCAACCTGACAGTTAAAGCCGTGCAGTTTGAGCCTTTGACTGCTATCTCACACTGAATCAGTGGCGTATTACAGACTGATGCTGAGTGACAGTGAGCATCATGCACATCTGCTGGATTAACACATCTGTGTCTCTTATTAAATGAAGCCCAGAGTCTCCTTAAACACAGCTGACAGCACAGCCTCGGGAATCTTCCCATGATGCCTCACTTCTCTGACACTGACAGCCCTGCTAGCAATATTTCCCTGTAGCCAATAAAGATGAGTGACGGAGCGTAATGGGCTGCGCACACACACATATATACGCGCACACACACATTCCTCATGCTTTCCCTGGGATCCTTCCATACTGGCAGAGCCGCTTCTTAATAGAGACAAATGAACAGGGTTTATCTGACAGGTACAGAAGAACACACCTGAAACTCAACAACACTTCACTGAGATGAACAGGAAAAAACAAAACAGGTCGCTGGTTCGAGTCCCGGCTGGGTCAGTTGGCGTTTCTGTGTGGAGTTTGCATGTTCTCCCCGTGTTGGCGTGGGTTTCCTCCGGGTGCTCCGGTTTCCCCCACAGTCCAAACACATGCACTATAGGGGAATTGATGAACTAAATTGGCCGTAGTGTATGAGTGTGTGTGTGAATGAGTGTGTATGGATGTTTCCCAGTACTGGGTTGCAGCTGGAAGGGCATCCGCTGTGTAAAACATATGCTGGATAAATTGGTGGTTCATTCCACTGTGGCGACCCCTGATTAATAAAGGGACTAAGCTGAAGGAAAATGAATGAATGAATGAATAATATTGTTACTGCTTAGAAAGATGCATTTTTAACATATTTGACTGCCTTAAAATTAAATTAAAACACATTTTTAGATTTATTAAAAATACTTTAATTAATAAATTAGATTAAAACAGATAAATAACACCATAACAACTATAAAGCAACATGTTACTATCCAATAAGGATCCCCTAGCAACTGCATATCAAGTGAACTCTGACAGCCCTACGAAACAAACAAACATATGTTCATATTTGTAGATTTTTAAAAATATACTTACTAAATAATTTCATTAATAAATGTGATTAAAATCAATAAATAGTTTGATTAAAATAAGCATTAATACTTGAAATAATTAAATTAAAAACAATTAGATTAAAATAAATCATTCATTCATTCATTTTCCTTCGGCTTAGTCCCTTTATTCGCCACAGCGGAATGAACCGCCAACTATTCCAGCATGTTTTACACAGCAGATGCCCTTCCAGCTGCAACCCAGTACTGGGAAACACCCATACACACACACACACTCATACACTACGGCCAATTTAGTTCATCAATTCCCCTATAGCGCATGTGTTTGGAATGTGGGGGAAACCGGAGCACCCGGAGGAAACCCACGCTAGGGCTGCTCGGTACTGGAAAAATCTGACTTTGCGATATTTCATTTTCCTGCGATATGAATTACATTTCGGCAGATGACTTGAATAGCTCTACTTGGAATAAAAATCATTAATTTAGATTGAGTGAATCAAAGAAATTGCAAGAATAAATAAGATGTAGAGCAAAGATAAAAGTTAAATAAGTAGTCAGATATTCAGGATAGTGTTGTCACGATACTGGAATTCGGTACCAAACGATACTGAAATTTTAAAAACGTCCATTTCCCGCTAACATTTGAGCACTGTTAAGCGCGTTCTTAAACAGCGCTGATTGGCCGTTGTGTTAACGTGCTCAACAGAAATGACTGTGATTGGCCGTGAAGGTCATCAGTTCACCGAACTCACCGCTGTTTACTGAGTGTAAGCACAGATACAGGGACACTGGAGCGTTTTAAAGTCACGATTCATCAGCGGATCGCTCGTATGTCAGCTTATAGACAAACCAGCTGATCGACGTGACTTTAAAATGCTCCAGTGTTTCAAATCATGAGCTTTGTTTTGTAGCGGCCTGATTATGACGTAGCACCTGTTGTTGGTGTCCCGAGGGGAAATCCTCTTGCTGACACCGGACAACAGTTCATCAAACTGGGCTGGGCTCAGTCTGAAACACTGCTGAAAGCCTCCATCATCCAGGTATAGTTTCTGGAGGAGTTGATGAACTCACAGAGCTGCTGCACCTCTGAAAGGATCTAGTGGACTCAGACACGGCGCCAAACGAATCGACATTGTTTTTCAGTATTCCTAAAGCACATAAACACAGCTATTCTCTTAATTAAATCCATGTTAGCGATTTAGCAACGAAGCTAGAGTCACCGGGCAGACAGAAGCCCCGCCCATGACGCAAATCTGTAAACTCAAAATGTTCACGCGTCTATTTACGCGCGAATACTCGCACGTTCCGCGTCTGGTGTGAACACAGCATTAGACTGCTGCCCCCACGACTCGGCCCGGGAAAAGCGGTTGAAAATGAATGAATGAATGAATGAATGAACGAACGAACATTACGATATCGATGCTGAAATGATATATTGTGCAGCCCTAACCCACGCCAACATGGGGAGAACATACAAACTCCACACAGAAACGTGAACTGACCCAGCCGGGACTCGAACCAGCAATTTGTCCAATTAATAAATATGTATTAATTGATATAACGGATAGTGCACATTGAAATATATAAACATAAACATTTATACTTTAAGTAAATAATAAAACAAACCAATAATCAATCAAACATGCAGGCTCAGTCTGCTGATGATGTCATCCAAAGCTCACACCATCCCAAAATGACCTCAGGTTTATTGTTAAGACTCCATAATAACCACACAATCATCTTGTCACTCTCTGGACGAGTGGCTCCTGACAGCTGATTGGCTGCTGATCCTGCAGATAACAGACCACATGACAGCTCTGCAGGGTCAGAGGTCAGAGGTCGGTGACATGAGCTCATATCTGCTCAGGCCGTGGCAGGTCACACCGAATCACCGGTGGATCCTCGCGGTCCCGTACACCACAAACACACAGCAGGTGAGCAGAAGGGCGGGACAGCACTCATTCCTCATTCTGTTTGACTGAGGAAGAAAGCCGACTCAATAGTGAATGTTGGAGAGCGACTGTTTAAACTAGCAGACAAACTGCCTTTACGTGGGACAGAGATCAGCAGCGGACAAACAGACGCATACAACTCTTAGGATAAGAGTCAGACAGACAGATAGAAAGAGAGACGAACAGACAGACGGATAGCCAGACGAACAGACAGGCTAACAGACAGACGGATGGACAGACAGACAGATGGATAGACAGAAGGATAGACAGACGAGACATAAATAGACAGAAGGCAGATTGAAGGACGGCTGGATCGTTGGACAGACAGACAGACAGATAGATAGACGGATAGAAGGACAGATGGAAATACAAACAGACAAATAGACAGACAGACAAGATAGTTAGAAGGTCGGATAGACAGGCAGACAGATAGACAGACAGACAGACAAACAGATAAGACTGATGAATAGACAGACAGACAGACAAATAGACGGACAGAAGGACATACAGACAGACAGACAGACAGAGAAACAGAGAGACAGAGATGGATAGAGACAGACAGATAGACAGACAAAGACAGACCAATGGATAGACAGACAAACAGACAGACGGAGGACAGACAGACAGACAACAGACGGACAGACAGAGACAGACGGATAGACAGACAGATGGATAGAGACAGACGGATAGACAGACAGACAGACAGACTGACCGATGAATAGACAGACAGAAAGACAAACGAATAAGACAGATGAATAGACAGACAAACGGAAGGATGGACGGATGGACAGACAGACAGAAGTACAGACTGAGACGAATAGACAGATAGACAGACAAACAGACAGAAGAATAGACAGACAGACAAACAGATAAGACAGATGAATAGACAGACAGACAGAAGGAAAGACAGACTGACAGACAGACAGATAGGCAGAGACAGACAGACAGAGAAACGGACGGACGGATAGACGGATGGATAGACAGACAGATGAATTAAAAATCTAAAGGTTTTCAACAGTCTCTGTAAGGCATCAATCAAACATCATCATCTGATCATCTAATCAACAGTTCCCAGTGAGCGTCAGGGTGTTTCTGATGATCATCTACACTCCACTGAAGCCCTTCATCAGCCAATCATCATCAGTGTTCAACAATCCCACAACTCTCTCATTCCCTCAGCAGCAGACCAGTGAACAGCACAGATCTGCAGTTACAACACACACACAGATGAAGATGAAGATGAGCTGAACCACAGGCATAAACACACACACCTCCGTCAGTCCCGAACGCCGCTCCGACAGTTTCGCCGGACATTCCTGAGAGCCGGACACACAGAGGAGCCTTATAAGGAGAAGCAGACAGAGAGCAGGAGTCCAGCAGAGCGCAGCATCTCTGAGAGCGAACACACACACACACCGCTAGCACACCTAGCAGACCACACTGAGCCCCGTCCTGCTGCTGACTGATGCCCGTCCAGACATGACTCTCTCTGTGTGTGTGTGTGTGTGTGTGTGTTTGTGTGTGTGTGTGTGGCTCACAGCTGCGGTCGATGCAGAGGGGGAGGAGGAAAAGAGATGAGGGGGAGGGGAAAGAGAGAGAGAGAGAGAGAGAGAGAGAGAGAGAGAGAGAGAAATAATTCATTATTCAAAAGATTTGTTTGCTAATTGCTATATTACATGATTTATACTGTGTGTGTATATATATATATCTTTTGTAATAATTATTTATGGTACTACATATACATATACACACACACACACACACAATGATTGTATCGGTTTATGTATTATTTATGTCTATACTATATACTTCTATACTTACTAAATCGACAATCAATTTATTTGTTCACTTTTATTGACTTTTACTTAATGCCCAGTGCTTTGGCGATACTTAAATTCATGCTACTAAAGCTCATATCAACTGAATTGAAAAAACTAAGATAAAACTAAGACACACACAGATACACAAAACAATAGGGGGGATGGTGTTATTATATTCATTCATTCATTTTCTTTTCAGCTTAGTCCCTTTATTAATCTGGGGTCGCCACAGCAGAATGAACCGCCAACTTATCCAGCATATGTTTTACGCAGCGGATGCCCTTCCAGCTGCAACCCATCACTGGGAAACACCCATACACACTCATTCACACTCATACACTACGACCAATTTAGTTGATCAATTCCCCTATAGTGTGTTTGGACTGTGGGGGAAACCGGAGCACCCGGAGGAAACCCACGCCAACACGGGGAGAACATGCAAACTCCACACAGAAACGCCAACTGACCCAGCCGAGGCTCGAACCAGCGACCTTCTTGCTGTGAGGCGACAGCGCTACCCACTGCACCACCTTGTTATTATATTATTGTTATTAATTGAATTACCTTTTTAACAAAAATATTACTCTTTTTCTTATTTTTGTATGTATTTATCGAATTTCCAATTGTTTTTTTATGTATGCATATCATATAATCACTAGCTTGAAAAAAAGAGGTTCCAAATCTTTAGGAGTTTCTTTTTCTGTCGAACACAAAAGAAGATATTTTGAAGAATGTTGATAAGCTGTAACCACTGACTGTAACACTAAAAACAAGTAATATGGAAGTCAATGGTTAATCGGGTTTCTAACATTCTTCAGAAGAAAGAAACTTAAACAGGTTTAAAACAAATGAAGGGAGAGTAAACGATGACAGATCTTCAGTTTTTGGTGAACTGTCCCTTTAAAAATATTTCACTGAAGAAAGCAGATGTGCAGCAGGCACAGGAAGTCCATGTTTGAGCAGTGGCTTTAACTTCCTGTTGTCCGTAACGTAAACAGGAAGTCCACAGTTCTGTCCCAAACACTGCACTTCCAGATGTATATAATATAAATCCTTCATCTGAGATCATGATCAGATCCATAATCTACACACGATCATCACTGCATTAACAGTTCAACAGGAAACTAATTAAATATTCATGACAGGAACAAACGGATATTGATCACATAATTAAATATTAATTATGCATGTTGACTGTGCAATTTATTTATGAATACATTCTCTAAATAATAATTGAAATAATGCAAGTAATACATTTATGTAATATATTAGTACATATTATGTGTCACTGGACCAGTCGTATACATGATATATATTTATACATTTATATTTATACAATCTGAATATACACAATCTGATTGGACAATATTTGACTGATACAACTATTTGAAAAAATTTTTTTTTTAAATAAATAAAAAAAGTTACAAATTTATTTTATATAACTTTTTATATATGTTTATAAATATATATATTCATTCATTCATTCATTTTCTTTTTGGCTTAGTCCCTTTATTAATCCGGGATCGCCACAGCGGAATGAACCGCCAACTATTCCAGCATATGTTTTACGCAGCAGATGCCCTTCCAGCTGCAACCCAGTACTGGGAAACACCCATACACACTCATTCACACACACACACACACACACACTCACACACACACACTCATACACTACAGCCAATTTAGTTCATCAATTCCCCTATAGCGCATGTGTTTGGACAGTGGGGGAAACCGGAGCACCCGGAGGAAACCCACGCCAACACTGGGAGAACATGCAAACTCCACACAGAAACGCCAACTGACCCAGCCGAGGCTTGAACCAGCGACCTTCTTGCCTTACATGGCCTTGCCTTACACAGCCTTCTTCAGTTGCCTTACATGGGAGCAGTCTATGCAATGCATCTCATCAGGTGAGTGTTATCGTGTGAGGGTGTGTGTGGGTGTTTTACTGGAGCTGTGAGGACGAGAGTGTGAAATATGAGGACGCCATCAGTCATTAATAAAGAAAAACCTCCTCCAGCCGGAGACACAGAACTGATCAATAACTGCACAATAATGACAAGAATCAGAATACACTTACAGGAAACACACACACACGCGCACAAACACGCATGCGCACTCACTCAAACACGCAATCAAAAAAATATGTATAAAGAAAACGTACATTCATTTTCTTTTCGACTTAGTCCCTTTATTAATCTGGGGTCGCCACAGCGGAATGAACCGCCAACTTATCCAGCATATGTTTTACACAGCGCATGCCCTTCCAGCTGCAACCCATCACAGTGACGCCCCAAAATGATGTATATAAAAATCTAAAAAGATAATGATTATGCTTATGGATGAAAAACTGATCGCAGATGTAAAATGATCAAGAAAAACATTCATTTATTTATGCTTTCCACTTCAGCCTCTGCAAACATCACACTAAAGCAGTATAATCATGTTCAAGAGGAACTCACTGATGCTGTATTATCATCATCATTATGTGTTAAATAGTTCTTTGTTTTTAAATCATCAACAGTGGCTGTATAGTTGTTCCTCCTTCAGCTCTCTGGAGGACATGAGCACATACAAACAGTGTAAAACACAGATATACCACAGTTCTCTCACTGGAGTCAACAGTGCACTGATGCAGGTCAGATCAAACTATTAATACAACACAGAAACCACTGAAAGCTGGACTGATCACATGACACCTGTGAGCAATCCCAGAATGCCCTGCGGCTGAAGAGAGACCAGCGGATCAACATGTGACCCTCACAACACCGCATTTACACACCATTACAGCATTCATTCACATCCGCAATCAGCTCTTTATTTTAGATTTTTACTTTGTCATTTTACGGTTTACTTCTATTCAGCTTTATTATTTTTTATTTGCATGTCATTTTCATTTTTTACATCTGTAATTATATTCATTTGTTTTATTTAGATGTATTTATTTCAGCTTCAGTAATTAAGTAGTCATGCTGGATCTTTCATCTGATATTTCATGTTTCATTTCAACTCAAACTATTTAAACAGTTCAACGAACATGAATGAAAACGTAAACATTTTAAAGCTGAGACTTCAGACAGGAAACAACCACCTGGCAATCACTCAGAACACCCTAGCAACCACTCAGTAAACCCCAGCTACCGCTACCAACAACCACTCAGAACATCCTAACAACCACTCAGTACAGCCTAGCTACTGCTACCAACAACCACTCAGAACACCCTAGCAACCACTCCGAACACCCTAGCTACTGCTTCCAACAACCAGTCAAAATGCTATTGGAAACCACCCAGAACACCCTAGCAACCACTCAGTAAACACTAGCTACTACTACCAACAACCACTCAGAACAACCTAGCAACCACTCAATACACCCTAGATACTACTAGCAACAACCACTTAGAACACCCTAGCAACCACTCAGTAAACCCTAGCTACCACTACCAACAACCACTTAGAACACCCTAGCAACCACTCAGTAGCGATCATAGCTATCACTACCAACCACTACTCCGAACACCCTAGCTACTGCTTCCAACAACCACCCAGAATGTCCAGAGCATCTTAGCAACCACTCAGAACTCCCTAGCTACTGCTACCAACAACAACCACTCGGTACACACTAGCAACCAACCACCTCTAACAACCACTCAGAATGCCCTAGCAACCACTCAGAACAAACTATTGCTACCAACAACCACTCAGTACACACTAGCAACCCCTCAGAATGCCCTATATCTTTTCAACCACTCAGAATTGCCTAGCGCTCACTCAGAACTGCCTAGCAACAGCTCAGAGGCCCCTAGCAACCACTCCCAACAACCTCTTGGAACACCCTAGCAACCACCTTGCACTGTCCTAGAAACTGTTCTCAGCGTCACACAGCACTTTATGACGGCCACATCTTCACTGTGAAAGGAGGAAATAAATAAGAGACTCAAAGAGGAAACCCCAGCAGTAAACCCAAAGATGAATCAATCAGAGCGAGTGTTTTCAGCAGATGAAGCCCCTGCAATCTCAGACAGATTATATTCCAGCATAAACTCAGCTTAATCCTGTGGGAAGTGAACATGAAGAGTCATCTTCATCATCATCATCATCTTCATTTCGGAGTTCTTCTGAAAGTCTGGGACTATCAGTGATCTGAATTACACTTTATTCAACCACACGAATACACACACACACACACACACACACACACACACACACAAATGCACAATATTCTGATGATTTAGTTCAACACGAAGAGAACCAATGAGGTCAGATAACAGCCTTCTGAAGGAGAATGATTTGCATACTGATTAATATGATGAATTATTCATGACATTGAGGAAATAAGGACTTTTAAAGGAACAGATTGTTCCTGAAATGTTAATTCTGTCACCATTTGTTGCTCAAAAATCATTGTCGTAAAGTAAAGATTTTTTGGTTAATTGAAATGAGCCTGAAATAAAATGTCAAATTTGGATGAAAAACATGTCAATCAAAAAATAATAAATAAAATCTTTTGATTTAAATACTAAAACTTAATCTAAAATAAGAGATAAACGGACACAAATCTAAAAAGGAAAAATGTGTATATATATATATTTTAAACAGCTAAAACACATACTAATTCTAACAGTGAAGAAAAAACTACGCTAAAAGAAAAATATAATTTTCATTCATTCATTTTCCTTCACCTTACTCCCTTATTCATCAGGGGTCATCACAGCGGAATGAACCGCCAACTATTCCAGCATATGTTTTACACAGCGGATGCCCTTCCAGCTGCAACCTAGTACTGGGAAACACCCATACACTAGGGGTGTCAAAATTAATTGTTTCTTTTGTGCACCGCGATGCAGACGTGGATAATTCGGTATCGGTTCAGTAATAGATCCTAACCGGTTATTACGTGTTGACGTCATTTATCTCATATGGGCTATAATGCGGTAGCTTACTATGGTGAGGGAGGCGAGCGCGAGTAATTAAAACACTCCAAACTACTTGACCAATCATAGGCATTTAACAACTCGCTCGACAATGCTCAAAAAGCAAGTGGGATAATATTTACGTTTGTTTATTTGCTGTAAACGCTCATGTTGTTCTGTGCATGTACTTGAGATTTGTTTGATACATTCAAGAAGAGTGTTTTCCTTGAGCAGGTAATATTAAAGTACAGTTCATATATCGGATTGCTTGTATTAAAGGACAAAATTATATTACAGATACACAGAAAATGTATTTATAAATTATACATTTTAATACAAGAATTCTTGTGCAGTGAAGTAGAATATAAAATTGTGTATGGAAAGCATAGTCAATGCACAGAGATATCGAATTGACCTGAATCGATGGCATGATAATCATAACCGAACCGTGAGACCAGTGTAGGTTCACACCTCTACCATACACACTCATTCACACACACACTCGTACACTACGGCCAATTTAGTTCATCAATTCCCCATTAGCGCATGTGTTTGGAATGTGGGGCAAACCGGAGCACCCGGAGGAAACACACGCCAACACGGGGAGAACATGCAAACTCCACACAGAAACGCCAACTGACCCAGCCGAGGCTGGAATCAGCGACCTTCTGGCCACAGTGCTAACCACTGAGCCACCGTACCGCCCAAAAATATAATTTTAAAAAACTATTTAATTATTGAATTAAATTACTGAATGTGAAATAATACTAAAAAGAATAAGCAAAAAATTTATATATATATATCTAAGATTAATATAAAAATATATAAAAAAAACACTGACCAAAACCACCAAATGCTGCCTTGGCAACTAACTGAACTTAAATAAGCTGAAGCGGAATTACTACATTTACTAAAAGCCCAAATCAGATGTAAAAAGCACAATCTCAGCACTTTCTAATTCTCAAAAACAGGAACAAGAGAAACTCAACTGCGAAACTCAGAGTAAAGCTTTCACAACCAATATAGCAGAAAAGTGCTGAAACTTCCTGTAAAACTCAAGCGACCTTCAGTAACACACACACACACACACAATTTAGCTTATGTGCATAGCGTATGTGTTTGGACTGTGGGGGAAACCAGAGCACCCGGAGGAAACCCACGCCAACACGGGGAGAACATGCAAACTCCACACAGAAATGCCAACTGACCCAGCCGGGGCTTCAACCAGCGACCTTCTTGCTGTGAGGCGATTGTGCTACCCACTGCGCCACCGTGACGCCATAATAATAATAATAAAGATTTTTTTTCTCAGAATTACACATTTAGATGTCTGAATTTGGAGTAATAATTCACAAATATAAACATAAAAGAAGTTTACATTTTGAGTGGGAAAACAGAAGATTATAAGAAACTTTGTAAAATAATTACAATTAAAAAAACTCAAAATCTCAGTCAGAATTTCAAGAAAGTCTATAAACCTGAAACTCAGTTACATTACAAAAAGAAAAGTCAGAATTGTGAGAGTCATATTTGTGAGAAATGATGTCAGAAATGCAAATTAATAGATGCTCATGCAAATTATTACTTAGCGGAGTAAACAAATAAAGCAGATGAAAATGAACAGATGAATTAATCAATCTGCACCATTTGGTCTGAAAATGTAATTGTGAAGTGTTCTGATTTTACACTCGTCACTGGTGTGTGTGTGTGTGTGTGTGTGTGTGTGTGTGTGTGTGTGTGTGTGATGAGGATCTGCAGTGACAGGAATGAAGCTTCAGATGGAGGCGGGACGTGATTTTACAAGCATGTATCATATGATGCATCACTGTGGATGATGATGATGATGATGATGATGAGGATCATCCGCCTGCTGAAAAGCCTGAAACAGTTTTATTTAACCACCAAATACTCTTACAAATACAAATCTTCTTTATATATTACATAAAAAATTCATTCATTCATTCTTCTTCGGCTTAGTCTCTTTATTTATCAGGCGTCACCGAAGCGGAATGAACCGCCAACTATTCCAGCATATGTTTTACACAGCAGATGCCCTTCCAGCCGCAACCCAGTACTGGGAGACACCCATTCACACACACACTCATACACTACGGCCAATTGAGTTCATCAGTTCCCCTATAGCGCATGTGTTTGGACTGTGGGGGAAACCGAAGCACCCGGAGGAAACCCACGCCAACACGGGGAGAACATGCAAACTCCACACAGAAACACCAACTGACCCAGCCGAGGCTCGAACCAGCGACCTTCTTGCTGTGAGGTCAGTTCAGCTAACCACTGAGCCACCGTGCCGCCCCGTTAAAAAATTGTATTACTCCATTTAATGCCAAAAATAGACTTCATCATCGAAAAGCATATCCAATTATTTTTGTGTAAACGCTACACAAAATGCCACAAATGCCAGATCATGTTTGAATAAGACTCTCTGTAAACAGAAGCAAGCGACTCATCTGAGCGAACCGACTCTTCTGAATCGGTTCACCTGCTGAGCTCAGTTTGACTCCCTCACTGAACGACTGCAGGTAAATGTCATGTTCTGATTATCAAACAGCACTAGTGTGAAGGAGAGTAAAGTGCAGGTGTGTGTGTGTGTGTGTGGAGAATAATAATGATGAGAGATCCTACAGTTGTGTAATGATGCGTCACACGAGTCTCTTTGATCTGAACATCACAGTCTGAGAAATGTGGGAATCAGAGGAGAGAGAGAGAGAGAGATGATGGTGCTTCCTGCCTGAGGAAACACACACACACACTGATAATATATATTAGACACTCACTAGACACACACACACACACTACACAAACTATATTTAAAACACACTATATTAGACAATCATACACACTACAACCACAATACACACACACACACTACATAAACACAAGCTTTATATTAGACACTCACACACTACAGACAAACATGCAAACAAACACACTATATTAGACACTCATACACACACTACAGACACAAACTGCACAAACACTACAGATACAAACACATACACACTACACAGAGAGACAGACACACACACCTTCTCTCTGTCTCAGCTCCTGGAGTTCATCTGCATGTGAACAGTGATGTGGTTTGTGGGAGAGTGAGAAAAACCTGTGCTGTAAAACACACGCACACGCACGCATAACATTCATTGCAGGATACACAACATACAGGCTGAAACTGGTTGCTAGGTTGTTGCTTGGTGGTCTCTAGGTGTTGCTAGATTTTTGCAAGCGTCTTAGGGTGACACTGCTAGGCTGTTTTGGGTTGGCATGTATGGGATTTCTAGGGTTTTGTCTGTGGTCAGTAATGGGTTGCTAGGTTGTTGCTACAGTGTTGTCACTGGGGTTGTTAAGGTGGTCTCTAGGGGTTGCTACACTGGTAGCAAATGTAGGTTTACATAAGTTTGCTAGGATTTTGGCAGCAATCACAAGGGGGTTGCTAGGTTGTAGCTACAGTATCATCAGGTGTCTCGGGTGTTGAGGTGGTCTCTATGGGATCACAAGTTCATAGCTAGGGTATTGTGGGTGGTAGCTAGGTTGTTGCTAGGTCAATGTTAAGATGTTGTGGAATGTTTCTGTAGGGTTGCTAGGGTGTTGAATGTGATTTCTAGGTTGTTGCTGGATCTACTTTGTTAAGGTGTTGTGGATGGTTTCTGTTGTGTTGCTATGGAGTTGCAGATGGTTGCTAGGTTGTTGCTATGTCTTTGTTAAGGTGTTGTGGATGGTTTCTGTTGGGTTACTAGCATGTTGTGTGTGATTGCTAGGTTGTTGCCGGGTCTACTTTGTTAAGGTGTTGTGGATGGTTTCTGTGGGGTTGCAGATGGTTGCTATGTCTTTGTTAAGGTGTTGTGGAAGGTTTCTGTAGGGTTACTAGGGTGTTGCTATATCTTTGTTAAGGTGTTGTGGATGGTTTTTATGGGTTTTCTAGGTGACAGAGCCAGATAAGAGGTTTTGAGGAGGCAATGATTGGCTGGATCAGAAGCTGTAATGACTCAATGCTAATGAGCAACGCTGTATTTGCTAGCGAGCTCCACAAGCCGTTTACAGGCCGAGTGTTTATCCTGCTAACACCATCGAGAGCTGCTTTCACTGTCAATCCAACAAACAACAGCTTCAGCACAAGGACATGACAGAAACACACTGCTGACCCAAATACAATTAAACACACACTCATCCTGACGTGCTACGCTTGAGCCAATAACGCTAATCACCACGGGGAGACTGTGTTTTAGCTTTAAATCAAATAATAACATGAAGGAGAACAGGGTTTAATCGAATCAATCCTGTCTTAGCGTAGTAGGTCTTTTCATTAGGTTTTATATTTAAGCATTTAATTTAATATTTAAATAAGCATGCCAAAGAAATTATAATTATTATTATTATTCATTTTTCATGAATTATTAAACAAAATGTATCAGAACAGCACAAATATTTGGAATTACTGAGTTAGTTAATAATAGTGAATAAATAACATAAATATTTACTTATAATTTAGAAGAGGTTTCGTTCAATTTAACTAAATTTATTTTGTGAAGCATTTCATTCATCAGATTACCTAAGATGCATTATAAAATGACATTAGATTGATTTTTACATCCATTAATTTCACTGCCAAATCGACTATAGTCTGGATATAGAGCATAAGCGTGATACAAACGCACTTATTCTGATGATAGTGTCCACTCACTGTCTGTGTTTGATGAGGATGATAATCCCAGTGCAGGAAAACCTCTTCTCATTCCTGCAGAGCGTCAGTGATGATAATAAATAATATTAATATAAATCATCTGCGCTGGAATGCTTCTGCGTGTGCAAACCAGCTGCAAGGCCAGAGGCTCAATGTCAGAGCAGCAATTAATAAATGCACCAATAATTGAAGCTCTTATGGAGAATTGCAGGGGAAAAAATGGTCAATTTCATCAGGAGTAAATCCAGGTGATGTATGTACAAATAAAAGTATAAATATAATACAATAGAATAAATATATAAATTGGTAAATATACAAATATTAAATAAATATATTCACAATATTTAAAGTCATTTTTATTCTGCAGTAATCTTTCATATTTATTTGGTTATTTATGTATATCTTTAAAAATAACCAAATGTCTAAAAGCACAAGGATTAATCTAAAAGTGTAATATAATTTAAAATATTACGTGTTATTATATGTTATATCAGGGCGTCACGGTGGCTCAGTGGGTAGCACGATCGCCTCACAGCAAGAAGGTCGCTGGTTCGAGCCTCGGCTGGGCCAGTTGGCGTTTCTGTGTGGAGTTTGCATGTTCTCCCTGTGTTGGCGTGGGTTTCCTCCGTGTGCTCCGGTTTCCCCCACAGTCCAAACACATGCGCTATAGGGGAATTGAGTAAGCTAAATTGGCTATAGTGTGTAAAGGAGTGTGTATGGATGTTTCCCAGTGATGGGTTGCAGCTGGAAGGGCATCCGCTGCGTAAAACATATGCTGGATAAGTTGGCGGTTCATTCCGCTGTGGCGACCCCAGATTAATAAAGGGACTAAGCTGAAAAGAAAATGAATAAATGAAATATCAAAAAATACTATGGATTAGCAACACACTGCAAGTAAAATAAATCATGGTACTAAATAAAAACAACATTCATTTTTTAGTATTTGTATTTGTAGTATTTCTAGTTATGAGCTGTGATAATGTATAAAAAAATAAATACGGTAAATATCAAACATAATTAATGATATAAGAATCACTTAGCATGCAAATCTAAACTACATTTATTTATTTGTGCTGTAAACAACAATAATAAATATATAAAACTATTATTAAATACATGTAAACTACGTAAAATAAATAGAAATATTACAATTTAAAATATGTCATGCATGCAACGCAAACAAATTTGTAAAATATATAATAAACCATACAAGATCATTCTTAAATATAATATAAAATAAAAATATAGTTTAAATATATTATATCATGTATAATGACATTTATTAATATTAAAAAAATAAATATTTGTATTTATGATTAACACATAACATTATTAAAATATATATTTTTCCTCTTCTGCAGTCACCTTCAGAAGGGTTTTTAATGATCCTGTTATATCCTCCCACTCGGATGCTAATTTTAGCATTTACACACATAATCACCATTTATAATTCATAACAGAAGCTCTGCACGGCTCCAGAACTGTAACTGGAAGCAAACACACTCAAATATACGACTTCATTTGTCATCTGTCAAAAAACACACACACTCAGAAACCAGTTCTGCCAGTTCCCTGACGCCGCTACACGCTCACTTCAGGAGAAATGCATTGCTATTAAACCCCCTACGAGCATTCATAACCCGCTATTATGACACTGAATAATCCATATCAGCTTTAATGGATTTACACTATGAAGGGATCACAGCGTGACGCACCCCAAAAGATCTTTAACTCCATCAAAAAGGATTACGGTCGTGTTTAAATCAGTCGAGACTAAACCAGCGTCACGCACTAGTTAGTCAACATGATCAAACACCCTACAGATATAAACTAGGTAGAAAGCACATGAGATTGGAATGCCTATAAATGATGTCTAGGTGAACAGACCACTAGATAGGGAATTCAATAGGCTTTAAAACTACAGTACGGTATAGAAAGTTCACACTTGTACACACTAAAAAGGTAATCAGTCTGTTCAAAAATGATCTTTAGATAGACAGTTCACTAGTTTTAAGGATAATGGTGCTCAAAGTTTAGATTATTTTAAGATTATAATTGTATAAATTTAGTCAAAATTTTGAGAGAACTTATTTTTTTTGCCTAATGATGGTTTCTAGATAGAAAACACATTTGATTCTGAATATATAATGTCTACACTTGTTGAACAGACTAGTAGAGTTTGATAATATGAGTCCTAGATAGGGAACTACAATGCTCTCTACAAAGTTCACTATACAAACAGTATTCTGTGCTGCCCAAAATGCAGTCTAGAGCACAAGATTCTGATACTATTACAAATCTACGCAGTCTAATTAGGCAGAACACTAGTGTTTTTTAACACTATACCAATGCCATCTAGGAAGAAAGCACACTAGTTTCATACTAAAGGTAACCTGTCTGCTAGATTTTTTCATATGAGGTTCAAAAATGATGTCTATAGACAGTGCAATGCTCAAATATTGCACTATTATAAAATTGTAACATATAGAAATTCAGTCCACTAAAAAAATGTTCAGATTGTGCTGCCTAATGATGGCTTCTAGAAAGCACACTTTATTATAAGAGTATATGCTGTCTTGAACAGTTCAGCTGATTTGGAGACTATAAGGTCCAAAAATGACACCAGCTCACTATTCAGGCAGCTTTCTTTGCTTGGCTGCTTTATCCCAACGTTGGGCCAAATATGGGTTAATTACTTTCAATTAAATCTTAATGACATGTTTTACCCCAATAGTTGGGTTTGTCCATATCTAACAAACACTATGTTACAACAACACAACATTTCTGTATGTGTATGACACCTATAAACGCACACTTGCAAGAAAACTCAACTATTTTAGATACACTGAAGTCCAAAATGACCTCTAGACAAGCTCAATATATTTTAAAAACATATCATCCAAAAAGGCGGCGCGGTGGCGCAGTGGGTAGCACGATCGCCTCACAGCAAGAAGGTCGCTGGTTCGAGCCTCGGCTGGGTCAGCTGGCGTTTCTGTGTGGAGTTTGCATGTTCTCCCCGTGTTGGCGTGGGTTTCCTCCGGGTGCTCCGGTTTCCCCCACAGTCCAAACACATGCGCTATAGGGGAATTGATGAACTAAATTGTCCGTAGTGTGTGTGTGTGTGTATGGATGTTTCCCAGTGATGGGTTGCAGCTGGAAGGGCATCCGCTGCGTAAAACATGTGCTGGATAAGTTGGCGGTTCATTCCGCTGTGGCGACCCCTGATTGGTGAAGGGACTAAGCCGAAAAGAAAATGAATGAATGAATGAATCATCCAAAAAGGGCTTTAAAACTACAATGTGGACTCTAGATGGAAAGTTTAGTAAGCTAAAAATTGTTTAGCCAGAAGACAACCTCAATATACAAGCAGCTTTCTCATGCCTGAAAAGCAGTCTAGGTAGGCAGCACACTAGAGTGTGAGACTACGACATCAGAAATGGACTCCATGTACAAAAAAGGGCACTCGTCCTATAATTATACAGACCACTAGATTCAGACATTACTACATACATTAATTATGTCTAGGCAGCTAAAATGCCCAAAATGTGCGCTTGTCACTATACTGCTGGGTTATTTATCTTCAACCCAATTTTGGGTAAAATATACACAAAACCAACTGCTGTTTTTTTATTTATAAAAATGTATAATGTTTAGGATTGTCCTTAACCATCTTGAGTTAAAAATAACCCAGCATTTTTGGAGTAAATAAATTGTTGGGCTGTTGTAACCAAATGTTGGGTCAAATGTCGACAACCATTGGGTTAAAAAGTGTCATTTAATTATTTTTATTTTTTTACAAACTAACCTAATGGTTGGGTTTGTTTTTGGGCCTCGCAGTTTTGCAACTCAGTTTTAGGTAAAATATGGACAAAAGCAACAGCCAGGATCGTTTTTTTAATTAAATTTATAGGACCAAATTTAACCCAACGTTTAGGTATGTCCAATAATTTAACCAATTTGGGTTGAACCAGTACTTTTAGAGGGTAGATTTAAATTCTATGAGGCCCAAAAACCCTTTAAAAATGCTGGGTTGTTACAAACACTGGGTCAGATATGGACAAACCCAACCATTGGGTTAAAAAGTGTTTGTTTGTTTGTTCTTAATTAACCCAATGGTTGAGTTAGTTTTGGGCCTCGAGGTATTTAAATCTAGACTTCATTATCTAGAGTGCATGTCTGCACAGATACTACATTCAGTTTAAAGGCAGCTTAAACAAACTGACATTCACACTAACGCAAAACACAGCATCTATTTACAGCAGTATGTACACACACACACACACACACACACACACACACACACACACACACACA
>CAIGQV010017386.1:33883597-33895041 GCA_903798115.1 Danio jaintianensis
TTTTGCAGCAACATTAGTGGAAGTTTTCAGCATTTAGATCGATGCTATAATTTCAGAAAATTTTACATAATCTCAACATGCTGATCTGCAGTTTCTGCGTTGTTTTGAGCACTGTTTGTGTGTCTCCATGCGAGATATTGAGGATGATATTGTTATATAGTGTATTGTTATATGATTGATGGAGCTCAGAGCACGTTGCATTATGTTGCCATCCCACCCAGGATTGCCAAGTCCTCACTTTTACTGCAGAATTGTATTGCAGTGGATTTAACCATGCATTGATTTTTATACATCAACAACTATATTTATATGGTTTTACTAAATATTTAATCCTATAAACTTCCATCTCAGTCTAGGTTGCAAAGTCCTCACATTTCCTGCAGAAATTGTATCACAGTAAATTTAACCGCATGTTTTTATACATCAACACAACTATATTTATATGGTTTCACTGTAATATTTAATCCTATAAATGTATATTGTTCCAATGATTAAAAACTGATCATGTTCTAATACAGACCTGGGCATTTAACAGTCTTCTTTGATCGGCCCGTGTGAAGTATTTATTTAACTTAAATTCAACCGCAAACAGGCCATTGCAATGCGCAGGTCTTAATACACAGTAATAAAGGTAGACTAATGACCTCAGATTGACGATTTAACAAATGCAGATACAGATCCTCTCTCAGTGATGATAATCACATCCACCTCACATTCAACCTGACTTCAGTGCACTTGTTCAGCCCAACACAGACTAGAATTCTCTGAACATAACAAAGATAACATAAAAAATATAAATAAATGAAGGAACAAATAAATAAATAAAAATTAACTAAGGTGAAGCAATCAAACGACCGACCCTGTGACATTTATATTAAGTTGATATTGTGATGCTGGTCTTTAAAACACTTTTTTGTGTAAAATTGATTTTTTTTTTTAAACTTTAGAGTTTTTCTGAATCTTTATTGAATAGCTTCACAGAATGTTTAAAAAACAAAACAAATGAACTGTATTGGTCTGGCCCTCTAAAACCGCCCCAAAGTCTAATGTGGCCCCTTGGAAAAATTTATTGCCCACCCCTGCTCTAATACATAAACATATATGAAAAACAGTATGTCAAGCTGAGTAGTACAAGATCATAGTAATCGAAAAAAGCAATCGAGAAGTACCTGGACTCTTTATAATTACTATCAAAAAGAGTGTTTATAATATTTTAATCACAAAAGAAAGCCTGTATAATGCATTTGTGACCCCGGACTACAAAATCAGTCTGATGTTGCATGGGTATATTATTGGCAATAGCAAAATATACATTATTGATTTTTCTTTTATGCCAAAAATCATTAGAATAGTAAAAAAAAAAAAAATCACGTTCCTTAAAGATATTTTGTAAATACTACAATCAAAACTCAATTTCTGATTAGTAAAATGCAATGCAACGGCTTTTTGAATCCTCAGCCAAATATCGTCCAATCCTAACAAGCCATACATGAATGGAAAGCTCATTTACTCAGCTTTCATGTTAATATAAAATATGCATGAACATCAGTTTTAATGCATGTCCACTTATGACTGCTTCTGTCCTCCAGAGTCAGTCTGCACGATATTGGAAAACATTTATATTGCGATATTTAGTTTTCTGCATTTTGCAATAAATACAGTTTCACCAGATGACTTGAATAGCTTTTTTTGGTAAAAAATTAATCATTTTTAGGCTAATTGGGATTATTCTGCATAATACAAAATAATCAAATTACAAGAATAGATGCAAGTGAAATAAATAGTGCTTTTCTGATAAGTCAATATCACTGTATAGTCTTCATTGTATAAATATAAACAATCTTTGCAATCGAAGGCTACAAACATTATAATTTCCGTGTGCTTTTAAGCTCTTTTAAAATATTTAATAATAATTAAAAGGTCTAAAAACATGCAAATATTAAACTTTCACGTTTTACTTCACAACGACAAACTATTGTACTTGATCAACTATAATTACGACTTGCACACATGCTACGATTGTGGATGTGTTCATTGCAATATCGATGCTGAAACGATATATTTTGCAATATACAATCACTGGCCACTTTATTAGGTACATCTGTCCAACTGCTCGTTAACGCAGATTTCTAATCAGCCAATCACATGGCAGCAACTCAATGCATTTAGGCAATGCATGTGGCATGGTTGTTGGTGCCAGACGGGCTGCTCTGAGTATTTCAGAAACTGCTGATCTACTGGGATTTTCACGCACAACCATCTCTAGGGTTTACAGAGAAAAAGAGAAAATATCCAGTGAGCGGCAGTTCTGTGGGCGCAAATGCCTTGTTGATGCCAGAGGTCAGAGGAGAATGGCCAGACTGGTTCCAGCTGATAGAAAGGCAACAGTAACTCAAATAAGCACTCGTTACAACCGAGGTCTGCAGAAGAGCATCTCTGAACGCACAACACCTCCAACCTTGAGGCGGATGGGCTACAGCAGCAGAAGACCACACCGGGTGCCACTTCTGTCAGCTAAGAACAGGAAACTGAGGCTACAATTCACACACTCTCACCAAAATTGGACAATAAAAGATTGGAGAAACGTTGCCTGGTCTGATGAGTCTCCATTTCTGCTGCCACATTCGGATGGTCGGGTCAGCATTTGGCGTCAACAACATGAAAGCATGGATCCATCCTGCCTTGTATCAACGGATCAGGCTGGTGGTGGTGGTGGTGTAATGGTGTGGGGGATATTTTCTTGGCACACTTTTGCACCAGCTTTAATTGAAAGCTTATAAAGAATGTATCTGCTAAATTTGTGTAGGACACGCTTGCTAGATATGGAGTACATACTTATCGCAATAACAAGACACACACACATTAATTCCTGTATATCGCGGGTTATTTTGAAAGGTAAGAGTCCTTAAAGCAGCATCCCATAGAGCACATTTAGTCCAATGACACAACAGTGTTGAATTATGGATGGTTCTTCATTTGGATGGAGACCTGTTGTTTACATCCTTTACTATCTTACTTGTGCACAAAAACGGTCTCTTTGTAGTAAAAAGTAACACAACGTCATAGCTTACAGTGTTACAAACAAAATGAGACCACAAACTGCATAAAAAGTCAAAGTTATCATTACTAAAATCTAAACAAAGCAGTCGAGTGTTCTGACATGATGCATATGCTATCTATGAGCCACTTTTAATTAACTAGAGCGGCATAGTTTGATTGGCAACAGTGCATGTTTTTTTGAGAAAACCCTGATGCCACCTGCACATACAACATGACTAAACAGTGAGCAGACATGCAAACCGGCAGAAGGTTGACATCTGGGCACGAAGCGCACTAGAAGGATGTCAGAAGGTCAGAAGCATGAACTAGAAATAATGCAAATGTAAGAAAATCTCCACTGCCGACACATTCTGCATCCTGACGTGAATAACAGCAGACTTTAGTGTTTCTATAACTCTACATGAGCTCGCATTCAAAACCCAAGCAGAATACAGGCTGATGAGACGTCTGGAGGAAGATGTCTGAAAGATGCATTCAAAGGACATCTGCTGGAAAAATGACTGCAATTAATGCTGCTGAATCTCTCTTGAAGTTTTTAAGATCTCAAGAGCATATCAAGCATGCACATCAAGTAAAATCTGTGAATTTTATTTTAATATTTCCCAGGTGATGTTTAACAGAGCAAGAACATTTCTCACAGTATTTCCTATTAAATTTGATCTTCTGGAGAGTCTTGTTTCTTTTATTTTGGCTGGAATAAAAGCAGTTTTTACATTTATTTCAGTAATTTTATGCTCAATAATATTAGCCTTCTTTAGAAATTATATATTTTTTCAACGATTCAAGCTAGGGCTGCCCAATATATCGTTTGAGCATCGATATCGCAATGTGTGCGTCCACATTAGTCACACCGCAAGATATGCAATGTCGAGTTTGGATTACAGACGACCAGAAACCACAGGAGATTTGTGGAGACGCTGCAGAATTGAAGCATAATAGAGTTAAAGTGTCATTTGCACGTGTTTTTAAGGCCTGTGACTGTGTGAGCATTTGAAGAGAGTTTAAAGCATTTTAGTAGTGCATAAAGACATTTAATAAAGATTAATTTTATTTAATTATATATATGGTGAAGAGGGCGTCACGGTGGCGCAGTGAGTAGCACGTTCGCCTCACAGCAAGAAGGTCACTGGTTCGAGCCTCGGCTGGGTCAGTTGGCGTTTCTGTGTGGAGTTTGCATGTTCTCCCCGTGTTGGCGTGGGTTTCCTCCGGGTGCTCCGGTTTCCCCCACAAGTCCAAAGACATGCAGTATAGGTGAATTGGGTAGGCTAAATTGTCCGTAGTGTATGTGTGTGAATGAGTGTGTATGGATGTTTCCCAGTGATGGGTTGCGGCTGGAAGGGCATCCGCTGCGTGAAACATATGCTGGATAAGTTGGCGGTTCATTCCGCTGTGGCGACCCCAGATTAATAAAGGGACTAAGCCGAAAAGAAAATGAATGAATGAATATGGTGAAGACTATACAGTGCTATTTCACTTTTTTTTTGAAAAAGTAACGCAGAAGTAGCTCAAAAGTAACGTAACACATTACTTACCATACGAAGTAACTAAGTAACACAACTAGCTACTTTTTGGGGGGAGTAACTCAATATTGTAATGCATTACTTACAAAAGTAACTTTCCCCAACACTGTTGACTACCATAGTAGGAAAAACAAATACTATGGAAGTCAATGGTTACCCGTTTGCTCAACAGAAGAAAGTCAAAGGTTTGCAAGCACCTGAGAGCAAGTAAACGATGAATGCATTTTTATTTTTGGCTGAACTGTGCCTGTAACATGTAACAGAGTTTGCCCAGTACATTTCCAAGAGCATTTATGCACATGCATCTGTTTCTCAACACAAACACACACATGACATTTGCTTTTGCAATTGGAGCCAAGCAATACAGTTTGACTTCCAATATAAACAGAAGCCGAGCCGACCGCAAAACCACTTACTTCACATTCACTGCAACGGGTAAAGAGTGTTTCACTTCAACAAACAGCAGATCATATTCAGAGCACCATTCATCTATTGTCTAATGCAATCAAATCTGGTTTTAATAGACTCTAATTATAGCCGTCAAACACAAAGAGGGTTTGTGTTTACATGTGGAAAGCTCGGAGGTCAGCGATTGTCAACAGCACTCACTGAAACAGTGGAAACCCACGTCCACGTCACAGGAAAAATGAACAGACTGGCCTTTTCTGTTCAAGGTTGTGTAACTTATGACAAAACAAACAGCGTTACAGTCAAAGCAAAAGGCTGGGTGTATTTTAATAGAACAGACAACACGAGAGTTTGTTTGATGTAGGTATGAGCCGATATCCAAAGATGCAATAGGAGTGTGGGAAAATATCAATGCAGACTAATACCGCAACATTTTACACGGTCATTTCATTTCATTTAGTTACTTATTATGTACAAATAAACAAATATTGTGCTGTACAACAAGACAGAAGGTATATATTGATGCACAAACTCCATATCGATATATATTGGCAATATATTCTATTTGCTATTATAATAAAAAAAACAAACCGCCAACTTATCCAGCATATGTTTTATGCAGCGGATGCCCTTCCAGCTGCAACCCATCACTGGGAAACACCCATACACTCTCATTCTCACACAGACACACACTACGGACAATTTAGCTTACCCAATTCCCCTATAGCGCATGTGTTTGGACTGTGGGGGAAACCGGAGCACCCGGAGGAAACCCACGCCAACACGGGGAGAACATGCAAACTCCACACAGAAACGTCAACTGACCCAGCCGAGGCTCGAACCAGCGACCTTCTTGCTGTGAGGCGACAGCGCTACCCACTGCGCCACCATGCCACCCATATAGATAGATAGATATATATACACACACATACATACATATATACACACATTATATACACACATTATATATATATAAATATTATTACATATAAATATTATTATATTTGATATATATTGTTTTTAATATAGTACATATTGTTATATTAATTCAATTTCTTTACGGTCAATTAGATGGTGCTTTTGAACTTGAGTTTTATTTTTATGGTGCGCTGGGTCAGCTTCAGTACGCAGTAAGTCAGTGAAATAAAGAATTAAATAAAATTGATAAATAAAAAGAGATATGAGATTATATAGATTAGATTATCTGTTTAGTTAAAACAGATGCTGCCAATGTTTTCCTTCAGGGCCATAATTTGAAGTTGGAAAAAAGGTAATTAAATCCAATATATCAAAGAAAAATCACAATAACATTGTGTCGCGACAAAAGTATTGTGATATTATTGTATTGTGCAGACCTTGGAGATTCCCAATCCTATAATACAGTAAAGCATGATAATAAATATGAGATTGGTTTCCAGCTAATTTTTTCAAAGTTCGCAAAAAAAAAAAAAAAGGTACAGAAATAACTCAAATGCAAATTATCTGCGTTTCCGTCATTGTTAGAGTGGGTGACTGTAGTATTGGTATCCTAGCAACCAACAGTAAACAAGGCAAGCATAATGGAGTCACGTTGGTGTAATGTTTATTTGGCACATGCGTTTTTATCTCCTATTATTCACATTAACACTTTTTAAAGGGATTTTTATTTGCAGTTTGGTGTAAATGGTTAATTTCTTAATTAATGCATAATAACTTGTTAAAAGCAAAAGTCATAATTGTTTTATGAAATGGAGTTAATACTAAGGCGACACGGTGCAAGAAGGTCGCTGGTTTGAGTCTCGGCTGCGTCACTTGGTGTTTCTGTGTGGAGTTTGCATGTTCTCCCCGTGTTGGCGTGGGTTTCCTCCGGGTGCTCCGGTTTCCCCCACAGTCCAAACACATGCGCTATAGGGGAGTTGATGAACTAAACTGGTTAATACTAAAATCCAGTTGCATTTGTATTTAGTTGCACTTTATAATACTTTTTTTTTTTAAACTTTTGTTTACTTTGAACATTCCTATAAAATAAAGCAACATACAAATCGCTTTTTTTAGATACTATACCTGTTAAAGTAACCCTTTTTTGCAGCTTTAAGTCAATATCGTGATAATACCTTGATAAAAGCTTCAGCAATTAATCGCAATAAGAACATCTGATAGCATAATAAGCCTGGTTTGATATGAAAGATGAACACAAAGAGCTGAAAACTCAAAGAAAAGCTGTGGCGCATTCAATTACTTTCCTCATCTCTCCTTGAGTTACCCGTAGCTGTTTAACCCTTGCAAACACAACACAGAACGCCTTCAACTCAATAAAACACCAGCTGGTCTTTCTGTTGGGTCTGTTTTAGCACTTTCACTATATGCAAAGAAAACACAACTGACTTACACTCAAAAACAAATGTGCTGGATAAACAAATGTTTCTGTAATCATCATAAAACAAATCCATAATGCTGTCCAACTAGCTCTAGTATGGCATGTCATAATATATCAGAAGATAAAACTTCACCATTACATTTCAAACCCACAAGGTTTTACCCATTTGTCAGCAAAACATTAAATAACTTAAACCCGAATACATTTTAGTATGATTAATATTATTATTTTTTAAATATTTTAAATAAGTACAGGTCAAAATAACTAGCTTATGTTTGTTTTTGTCACACATAGCTTTGCAGAATAACAATATTTAGTTTTCTTTATTTATCTGTTACGCTTGATGACAATGAAGCAGCATTTCACCCATTTTAGACCATTTATTTTCACTAAAACATTACAATAGTCACTTTATAGCATTTTATACACTTCCTATGCGCCTATAATCACTTTTGTAAATGTAAATCGATGCAGACGCTATATATTTGACCCAAATACGATTATATTTGCAACAGTGCTATCACAACAGTACTTTCCTAAGGGATTTTCCTTAAAATACATAATTTCGTAAATATAAAATACTGCTGAATTGCATTAGTTTAGAGTTCAGAAGTAAAAAAACAAATAAAACCTTAGGAAAATCTCGAATATTATACGAATTATACGAATACTGGCAAATAATGTCAGTTAAATATCTAATAATTATAATAATAGCATCATATAAGCAATTCTCGCGTGTTTAGCATTAAATAATGTCTGTATGTGGTTTAATAATGAATGTCAACCTTCAGTATTGTTGTAAACATCAGAATAGTGTTGGTTTTTAGATGAAAACACTGCAAACGTGGCAGAGTTTCGCTACTAGACGAACAACACGGACTCTGGTGCTCGTATATCCACTAAAACATCATCTTTCGACTGCTAAATATGCAATAATATGAGTGTAAACAGCAGTAGGGTGTCCTGAAATACAGTATATGGAAGCGGACATTACTGTCCATCGCGTTTCTTACCTTCAAACTGATCTCCAGTCCGTCATTTCACAACAAACACAGCTGATGCGGTTCTCCATCAGGTCCGCTAGCACATTCACATCGGATTATCGCAAATTAGCATCATAAATGATCATAAAACCCGAGAGTTGTTGCTCCTCAAGGGCACGAGAGCTGATCATCTCCGTTCAACGGGAAATTCAGCGGACCGGTTGCGACTTGTTGCTCCACCGTGCGGCAGCAGAGGGGCGTGACTTATGCGTTAGACTCCGCCCCTTCGCCGTTGTTTCTACCGCAGCAGAGAAAGGATACAGCTGCGGCCGGAAATTAACGAGATTATTTACATTATTAATTAAATTACCCGTTATTTGAATTTTTTTAACGTCTAACCTACACCAAACCATGAAAACAATGTAAAAACAGCAATTAAACCGAGTTTTATTCATGTTATTTATTAAATTGTATTTTATTAACACCTACACCCACTCCAACACTAAACTCGACCCTCACAGCAATGTAAAAACAATTATACGGATTATTACTCATATTACTTATTACATTACCCATTAGATTGTATTTTATTAACGTCTACCCCTACTCCAACTATCAGAACAATGTAAAACAGTCATCACACCGAGTATTATTCATATTATTTATTAAATTACCCATTAAATATTATTTTTATTAACGTCTACCCCTACTCCAACCCTACACCCAACCCTCACAGTAATATAAAAACATGAATTATTGTTGTATAGTGTCATAAAAACGATGCTATATTGATGCGAGTATCCGCAGCTGTATCCCTTCTAGACTTTACCGCTGCAGAGCTTTATAAAGCACGTGGACGGATGTACCTGCGAAAGCCTTGTGTAACGGTGCTTCCCCACGTCCGTTCTGCACTTCCACATCAGCTGTAAATGAAGGTCAACAGAACTGCAGAGCTTAAATGTATACTGTAAATATATTCCCCTCAGTTTTCATAAAGGATTAGTTCACTCAAAACTGAAAATTAATTACTAACACTCCCGTCATTCCAACGTTCAGAACACACATTTAGATATTTTATATGATGAAAAAGCAATTGAATTATGAAAATAGCGAAATTAAAGCAACAGTGCAGAGATCAGGTCAGGGTGCGCCCGTATACACGCACACGGCGGCGGAGACACACTGTAAACTCACACAGGACAACACTGGACTAGTGGATGACATGAAGGCGAGCAGTCTCATTCAGTACATGTTTTGGTTAACTAATTCTGTAAACACAACTCTCTTGAGCTCTAAAGGGAAAAAACGCAAAAGAAAGTTGCTGTTAAATGAACTTAACAGTCATTATCACATTAGTTTTTCAGTTCGGGGTTAATATTAGAGCAGCCTAATAAACATGTTCAGTTGGACACTGCACAGTCCCACAGTAGGCTACATTATAATTCATATTATAATTAATTATATTCATCATTGATTCATTCATTTTCTTTTCGGCTTAGTCCCTTTACTAATCTGGGGTCGCCACAGCGGAATGAACCGCCAACTTATCCAGCATATGTTTTACGCAGCAGATGCATGCGGAACATGCAAACTCCACACAGAAACGCCAACTGACCCAGCCGAGGCTCGAACCAGCGACCTTCTTGCTGTGAGGCGAACGTGCTACCCATTTTATATACATCATTAAGATTATTAAAGGCTGCACGGTGGCGCAGTGGGTCAGTTGGCGTTTCTATGTGGAGTTGGGTTGGGAGTTTGCATGTTCTCCCCGTGTTGGCGCGGGTTTCCTCCGGGTGCTCCGGTTTCCCCCACAGTCCAAATACATGCGCTATAGGGGAATTGATCAACTAAATTGTCCGTAGTGTATGTGTGTGAATGGGAGTGTGTGGATGTTTCCCAGTGATGGGTTGCAGCTGGAAGGGCATCCGCTGTGTAAAACATATGCTGGATAAGTTGGCGGTTCATTCCGCTGTGGTGACCCCAGATTAATAAAGGGACTAAGCCGAAAAGAAAATGAATGAAGATTATTAAAATGAACCTATAAAATTGCCAAAACGCAGAACGCTTTTGAATGTTTGCTTTCATTTTGACATCGCTAAAGCCACTTTAACAGTTGTGAAGAGAAACATCCCATCATGCAGCAGCAGTTTCACGTTAGGACACTTAAAAAAAATGCTTTGAAAGATGATCGGCCTGCGAAGTTCACAGTGTTATAAATGAAATAGGTAGGCAGGCCTATATAGTGCATGAGTAAGTGGATTTGCCTCGGATCAACCTCTCACGTGCGCTGCAGTAGGCTGAATGATAATCTTTTAAAAATATGTATTTTAAGCAATACTGCTGTTTGCTCATGCAAAATTAAACACCAGAAAATATATTGTAGGCCTATCTTAATGGCTAAAATACAGTTAGCATGTCGATTTTATTTTGACTTGTAAGCTCATGGCCCTAAAATGAAAATGTAACCTGTAAACAAGCTATTAAAATAGGCTAAATAAATAAATAAAATAGCCTAAAGGCTTATGGTGGCGTTTTTACAAATGCCAACCGGACAATTTCATGAAAAAAAAACACTTATGATCAAATATGTAATTATAAAATTATAATAAAAGTTATAAAGCCTATTGAGTTGCGTGTTTTCCATGCCAAAAGTTAACCAATTTTCACGGTAATAACTGTGAATTTCTTTCTTTCTTTTTTTTTTTGAGGTAGACAGACTCTCTGTTTTGCTTCACTAATGCCTTAAAATGTAACTGAGTAACACATTTAGCTATTATTTGTTTAAATGACATTAGATTGTAACATTTCTTTCTCCTAACACTGATAGATGATTGGTTGGTAAGGCTATGTGTGAAGCGTCATGACTCGGTTATGCTGATTTCACTACACTCAAAAAAATGAACTTTCGCTATTGTTAGTTCTACCCCACCCTTGTTCACTTTACATGAAAGATAAAAGTAGCTAAATTAACACAAGTTAACTATGTTATTTCTACAGAATTTTAGTACTGTAAGCTGTGGGGCAGTCGTGGCCTGGTGGTTAGAGTGTTGGACTCGTGATCCTGGTTGGTTGAAGGTTGCTGGTTCGATACTCGGTACCAGCGGGAATTGGGGGTGG
>CAIGQV010017386.1:33895536-33914864 GCA_903798115.1 Danio jaintianensis
CACACACACACACACACACACACACACACACACACACACACACACACTTACTTAATAAGGGTTTGAATGGCCAACATTGTAGAGCAAATACTTAAAAGTGAATAAAAAAAGTGTTCACCTTACGTATTGAAAGTTCATAAATCTAACATAACATTACTAAGTAAAATATACATATAACTAAAATGCAGTAGTGACACATCTGAATGGGTTGTACTAAGAAATATTTTGTCAACTTTACCTGAATTTTTTAAGTTCATTCAACTATATTGTTGCTTTTAGAAACTACTCAACACACTTGCGTGGAACCACTTGACACTCTTTTTTATGTAAGTCCAACAAAGTTTTTTGATTGTATGTTTATTTACCGGTTATATAATAGTCTAGCCGTGGGTTAGCTTGCAATGCATGTGTGGGCATAGTTTGATGTCTTTACCTAAAACTTTAAGCATTTATATTATTTGAAATAAAACGGAAAGAAATAAGGAGAATAAGATATAGTTTAAACCACTCGTTTGGTGTTGAAGCCATGATCCGTCTGCGTTTATGAACGGTATCGTTGCATAATCCTCATTGATTAATCAGAATCAGAATCAGAAAGAGCTTTATTGCCAGGTATGTTCACACATACGAGGAATTTGTGTTGGTGACAGAGCTTCTACAGTGCAACAGAATGACAGAGACAGGACAAAAAACAGATCATAAATATATTTTTAAAATAAAAGTAATAGTGAATGCAAATATACAAATTGACAAGTGTATGTACAGGAATATTACTATATACAACGTTATATGGCAGCTGTTATGTGCAAATTAGCATGTAAAGTATGTTGTTAAATAAGTGTTTATGTGTATAAAAAGTGTATAGCAAGCAGTGATGTTTGTTTCATAATTACTATCATCAAGTGTTCATGAGATGGATTGCCTGAGGGAAGAAACTGTTTCTGTGTCGGGCTGTTCTGGTGCACAGTGCTCTGTAGCGTCGACCAGAAGGTAAAAGTTCAAAGAGGCAGTGTGCTGGGTGTGAGGGGTCCAGAGTGATTTTGGCAGCCCTTCTGCTTGCTCTGGATAAGTAATGAACATCACAATTAAATCGGTAATAGCAGAACTGTGCATATTGAAAATGAAAGGAACAAGAGCGACCAAAATCAGTCACCAGGTGTAGTGCCCCCCTATGGGATTAAAATGCCCCCTCGGTTATGACATCCTGGCGCCGGGCCTGCGAATAGCTATAACACTGTGTCAACACTCATCTTACTATTAGCTTCTCTTATATGGGTGATGTTCATCCATCATTATGTAAAAATTAGTAAACCCCATTTTGAAAATGAATATTTTATGCATGCCAGTGAATATATGTAAAATATTTCTGTTTAATAAACTGCAATAATTACTGTAGTATACTATAGTTCTTTTACTATAGTAAACCGTGTTGTTTTGTAGTATAATATACCCAATAGTTGTAGAAAACTACAGTATTGGGTTATTAGCTAGTTGTCGTGTTACTATACCAGCTGGAATCACCACAATAGCCATTGAAATCTTTTTGACTCGAGACTTCAGGTCTCATTCACTTCCATTGGTTTTTAGACGTTAAAACAGCTCGTTATGCTGCTTGATATCGCAAACTGATATCTTCCTATTATATTATTCTGCTTTTTATGTATAGTCATGAACACACTTGTTTGTAGAGCAAGTAGTTTTGTACCGTTTGTTATTCCTAGTCATTTCTCCCATTGGAAGCTCTAAAACAATCGCATTTCAGAATAAAGTCGATATTATGGTTACAAACAACACAGTATTTAGCTACTATAAATTACTATACTATTTTCTCAATTTAGGAATTTTACATGCTGTATTATAGTAAACAAATGCGGCATACATTTATGCATTAGCAATTTTCAATCAATCAATCGTGCTTGCATATTTTACATCTAAATAAACCCAGTATTTGAGATGCACAGCAGCTCTTGTGGGCTTCATACAGTGGGCTGTTTGTGTTTGGCACACTGCGCGTTCACAAGGACCGTGGGAGAGCGCGCGCATGGAATTTTAATCGCGCACGTGTCTCGCATACAAAGACATCACGAGGGCTTTACAAGACCTCACACACGCTTTTTTTTGGTTTGACAGTGTTTATTATCGAATACAGGTTACATATCGTGCAGAATACACTCGTGTGGCTTGGAATTGGTCTAATATACGCACTTATTTTCAAGCAAAACCATTGTATTCATCGTTTATTCTGTCTGTCTTCATGAGATTAATTCTCCTCCAGCGCTCACGCGGGTTTCCATGGCAACTGTGGAATCCTCACGCGCACGCGGCTTCTCATTCCCGCGCTGGACACCCGATGGCGCGAAAAAGCACTTAAAAAGTACCTCAGAGGCAGAAAAACGCTCTTCAAGAAGTAAAGCTTTCCCAGTTTTAAGTGCTAAGTATTTATAAGATTATCTACGTTCGTGGCGAACTTTTCCAGACGTTTCTTCCCATTCACAAAGCTGTTAAATGTGCTTCCGGAGGTTGGTCATAACGGAAAGGTAAAATCTCTACCCATTTTCCATTGATTCCCCCACAATTTAGACCGAGTATGAACTATACACATACGCAGCTGGGTTATAAGGATCTTACTTTAGGCCTACCTAGTACTATTTAGAGATTATTTAAATTTGAGACAGCAAAATATTAGTAGTAACTGATGTGCATTTGTCCCATTTAGCCTCGTTTTAATTCGTTAATGATTAAATATGGCGCCCGTTGTTTACCTATTTAACCAAGCATCTGCGGTTATAGGTAGGTTTAAAATGAGCTACTTTAGTCCCAAATATTATTGGTCAAATTCACAATTGGGCAAAAACATTGCGAAAGTTTGTGAAATATGTCCCTCTGTTGGTCAAAGCCTGTAAATACAATTCCAGTTATCAATTTATTATACCAGTTATAATCAATTTATTATACCAGTTATCAATATTATAATTTTTTTATGTAAAAAATGGAAAATGGACTTTTTGTCATGACTCGCATGCTTTCAGATTCGCATGGGTTTACGAATATAACTACATAATGCAGTAATACAATAATAATAATTCAAATTATTAATAAAGTTTTCGCATTATGCAGGCAGGCCATACGGCAGCTTTTTATAGTTATTATAATTACCTAAAATACCAAAATATAGCTTAATAAAAACACTATATCAGTGATTTAAATATAGCATAAATTAAAAAATGTTTGCATTTTACCCAAACCAACTTAGTGTTTCTATATAATCAAAATTATGCTCCATTTTTGTTACACACATTTTTTATTCTTAATTAATAATGCTCATACCTGCAAATCTCTCCACCATAAACCTCTAGGGGTGCACAAATCTTGAGAAAACTTCCATTGACCTGAAATGTTTTACTAAACGTATATCTTTAACAGTCGATCAGAAGATAACTCCACGTGCCGACAGCTCGCGTTCACTCTTTCTGACAGATAAGACACAGATTAACAGGAGTGATTGTCTCATAAAAAGATTTATTTTCTGCCTAAATGTACAAAGGCAAGATACAGTATTGTATAAAAAAATGTAGCAATTTACACTTTACATGAGAGATCCCCAAGAAGAGAGAGCGGGACAGAGGCAGCGAGGAAAGAAAGCGATGGTTTGCAAAAAAGAAATGGATCCAAACGCAGAAATGAAGAGATGTAAACATCTTTCTTTCAAGTACCGACGACTGACACACGTTCTACGAATGTTGGGTGGGCGGAGCTTAATTTGCAGGATGTGTTGGGGGAGGGGCTAATAATATGAACGGGAAAATAAACCAAAAACTCCCTCTTCTCTTCCCATGAGGATTGCACAGGGCAGGCTATATATTAGCACCGTCTGAGACAAATGTCAACCAATGTTCGAACTGTTAAAACAAATACCGTTCGTTTCACCCTTCTACGAACTAGAAAAAACAACAGCAACAACAACAACAAAAAAGAAGAAGAAGAACCCTCGAAAAATAAATTAAAATAATCAAGCGCTTTTTTCCTCAACAATTATGAGTCAAGTCACCAGACAGCACAACTAAAAGTCAGGTTATTACTATAAATACCAATGCTAACTCTCTCATATTAGCGCGAGCCTTTTTCGATGCTGATCCAAGACCATTAGCTCTTTAGCTGATCCGAAATCAGAAGTTTTCAATCACCACAGAGAGAATAAAGTAAAGACTAAACTAAATCGATGTGCAATTAGGCCTCGTTAGCATTAGTTCAAATTAGACGAAGGGACGGTGGAGGCTTCGAAATTAACGTTGAATTAAAAAGCTAAAAAAATGAAAGTTGCATATGCTGAACATTTCTGGCTGTACTTCAGACATCTCAATGTGAAGATAGACGTCAAAACTGCCATGTTATGTTATAAACGGATTACGTTATGTAATGTCGTCTTCACTGTGCCGTCCAATAATGGAGTTTGAGCGCAGCCAAGAGCGATGAACATGCCAGGATGATTTCGAAGGCTCAGATTTCAATAATGCTCTCCTGAGAGTTTCAGATTCACACAATAACAGCATGAAGATGAACTGGAACCCAAAAAAAGCGAGCTCCATATAGGCTATCGCTTCATTATCTATAGTTTCCAAGCAGATCCCCTACTGAAATATGAAGTTATGCTTGTTTTTTCGAGGGGATGTTTTATTAAAATCGACTTTATTTCAGTAAACGCAACACAAAAAATGTGCTTCACTTCGAAACGCTTTCCAAGCAGAGTGGGACTGACATGACGTTGAAGAGGAGGGGTAGAAAAAGTAGTTAAAAAACAAACAAAACTTCCAATATAAAGCCGTACACCAGCTAAACGTTGATATTATGTCAACAATGGTAGAAAAAAAGGCTAACAGACGAAAACAAAACAAAGAGAGATAGTAAGAAAATCCGACAGCTTCCAACAACCTTTTTTTAAAATAATTCCTTTGTACAATATATACAGAAAGCACATAGTGAGGGAGAAAAGGAAGGACGCCTGCATGTGTTGCATTGCTCTGTTTGGGTTAATGCTGAGTGCTGGATCAAACCATGCAGAGAAGTGAGGGTCCAGCTTTTTCGTTTGGTGCTCTGCGAGTCTTTAAAGAAGTCTGGATCAACGCTTCTTTTGGGGTTTTCCATCTCAGATCGCTCCTAGCCTTCAAGGTTTGCTCTGTTTTGGACTGGCATGAGATTGGCAAGCAGCATATCGAAGTATCCGTGTGTGTGAAAAATCAGTTCGTGACCAGACACAAACAGTTCAGTAGAGTCTGGTAACTCCATTGGCAAACACACACACAGATATTATCGTGTCCCAAATGACCATCTAGAGCTGTCCAGTCTGGAAGCCACAGTTCCTGCGTTTTGGGGCACTCCATCAGACCTGGATAATCCAAATATGTCAAAAATCAGGTCATTGTTGAATAGACCAATGAGAAGTCGTTGCCTATTCAAGAACAAAACATTGGAGTGGCTTTTGGGCTTTATCATTCATAAATGAAAAACAAAAGGAGCACGAAGGAAATCAAAGCAATTCTTCACTTTTGTTTTGGAAATAGGCTCATTTTACAGCATTAAAGAGTTGAGTTTAGCATTTGTTTATGTATTTAGCTGATTTCCGGGTCTGGCTGGAGAACTTTTAGCTTAGCTAAGCATAGATCATTGAATCGGATTAGACCATTAGCATCTCACTCAAAAATGACCAAAGAGTTTGGATTATTGGGCTATTAAAAGCTTAACTCTGTAGTTCTGTAGTAACATTATGTACTAACACAGACAGAAAATTAATAGTTTTTAGGATATTTTGTAGGTCTGAATGGCTAGGAACTAAAATCTCATTCTGGCGTAATAATCAAGGAACTTTGCTGCTGTACCATGACTGAGGCAGCACAAAGATATTATATAATACCTGAATATAAATATTGATAATAATATAATAATTACCAAGCTGGGGACTATTTTCAGGTGCTATTTAATATTATTGCGCTTCTTTAGCCATGCTACGGCATCAAAGTTCCTTAATTACTAAATGAGAGTTTAGTTCCTTGCCATTTTGGCCTAAAAAGGAGCAACTTTTAATTTTTTTTATTCATCAGTCTAAGTACATGATGCAACTACAAAAGAGTCAAGCTTTAAATAGGAAAAATTATTGAAAATCTTTGAGGGATTTTTGAGGGAGATGCTAATGGTCTAATCCGATTCAATGACCTATGCTAAGCTAAGCTAAAAGTTCTTCCGCCAAACCCAGAGATCGGCTGAATGGATTAAAAAATGATTAAATTCAACGGTTTTAACTCTAGAGGAGCTGTAAAATAAGCCTATTTTCCAAAAAAAAGCAGAGTGTTTCTTTAACTCTGAAGGTTAAGACAGGGAAGTGCGTTAAAAAAGCCTCTTGAACTGTCAACGGCTTCGCAACAGCAAATAAAACACGAACTTTACTGCCCTGAATGAACCGAGTGAGGAAATCAAACCTTTTCCACTTGCATAGAGTCCACAGAGGCTGTGAGTGTAGATCGGCAACTAATATAATACGCAGGAATCCTTCGACAGGGAATAAAAACAACAATAATCCTGTAGAGTAGCAGTCTGCATCGCCCATGCTTTAAACTCAACGTAGTGACTTCCAGAATGTTCATCTGAGATTTCCCGCACTGTGCAGGTCCGTGTTTATCCGGGGAGCGTGGTGCCGTATCTCCGCTCTCCTGAAGATGAAGCCAGCAGCACAGAGAGCGAGGATGTGCAAAGTGTAGATGGAGGCTGTACACTTTCCCTTCTCTGACGCCGGTGGTCAAAGATGCAGGGAAAAAAATTGCGTAAATAAACTGAGCACATCATTGAACTGATGGCAGAAGCTCCCCAACCGCATCCTCATGTGAACCAGTCACACGGCTGCAGAAAAGTGCTCACTTCTCCCTGCAGGAGGAAGGAGAATAGATTTTAAGATGGATTTTGATGCATTATCAATAGTGTTGGGTTAGTCACTTCAAAACTGCATTGGGTTTAAATGCTTCAGCCATGGTACGACAGAAAAGTTCCTTAACTACTGCTATACTGCCCTAAAAAAAGCTATACTGCTCATTTGTTCATCAGTCTTAGCACACGATGTACAGTAGCTACAAAAGGGTCGAGCTTTAAACATGAAAAATTATCAACATTTTTGAGGGAGATGCTAACGGTCTAATCTGATTCAATGATCTATGCTAAGCTAAGCTAAAAGTGCTTCAGAAAAGTCAGAATTATTAGGCCTCCTGTTAAATTTTAATTCTTTTAAATTTTTCCCAAATTCTGTTTACTGGAGAGAACACATTTCTGCACATAATAGTTTTAATAACTCATCTCTAATAGCTGATTTCTTTTCTCTTTGCCATGATGACAGCACATAATATTAGACTAGATATTCTTCAAGACATTAGTATTCAGCTTAAAGTGACATTTAAAGGCTTCACTAGGTTAATTAGGGTAAAGTTAGGGTAATTAGGCAAGTCATTGTATAACAGTGGTTTGTTCTGGAGACAATCCAAAACTAATATTGCTGAAGGGGGCGAATAATATTGACCGTAAAATGGCTTTAAAACAATTAAAAACTGCTTTTATTCCAGCCGAAATAAAACAAATAAGACTTTCTCCAGAAGAAAAAATATGATAGGAAATACTGTGAAAAATTTCTCGTTCTGTTAAATATAATTTGAGAAATACTTGAAAAATAATAAATATTGCACAGGAAGGCGAATAATTTTGCACTCAACTGTAAATCTCAGTGCATAAACAATAAAAATTAAACTCTTAATTCTTTAAATTTGAACCTTTGATTTTGTTAAAAAAAAAAAAACACATTTAAACAATAATTGCATCAACAAACGTTTGGAATTGACGACTCTATAATTTATACATGCATATAATGACAAACTTTCATTGTTTCCCAAGCATGTGCAATTGTCAGACAAAAAAAATAAGTTAAATAATAAAAACAAAAAATGATCTACAATTAGATTTTCTAAATTTATACCTTATATTATCAACTACTTTCTTTTTTGCCTTAAGCATTAACAATTGTCTTGATAAATTATATGAACGCTTTTCTTTAGCTGAAAAACACAATTATTCTGCAAATAATATAGTAATCTGCTTCTCTGAATTGATTATATAGAACTGTTGAATTTATATACAGTATTTAAGGCAAGTATATAATAAGTAACTATAAATAAATGTCTTTAAAAGTAATCCCTTTACTTTTTCACCATGAAAGTACATTACAGTAAGTAGTTATTTTATAACTAATTACACCCAACACTGATCATGAACAGTGACAAAGTTAATACACAGTAGAGTTCAGATGGAAAACACCCTGTAAGTGCCTGAATTTTTCTTCTAAAATGAGCATTTACCTCCAGTTCATGTTCAGATATGTCACTTTAAAGGCAATATCAAGAACCTACTATTTGCCATAAAAGTTAAACTACGCACAAGAGCCTGAGAAAAAATTCTAAGGAGAAAATTTCAGATTGCACTTAGAATTTTGTTTGCATCTGAACTCTTCATATGCTGCTTTATATGCGATTAAACAGCCATGGTTGTCAATATAAAGAAGACTTCTGGTAGTAAGAGATTGTGACCACTAGAGGACAGCAAAGACCGAACCGCACTTTATTACAGGGAGAATTTAGGCTTTGAAGATATTTCATTACTATCTTGTCAGCCATATAAAATGAACTAAGATTGTGAATGCTGTGCTGATTTTTATGTGCTTTTTATTGGCCATTAAGTTCCCAAAGTAGCCTCAAATTGTTTTACACCCACTTATTGTCAGTATTTGTGCGTGTGAGAGATAGTAAAGACTTTTTAATAGCGCCTCGACAGCAAAAAGAGGTTAGGAGGTTAAATTAGTTTCTGCAGCTCAGTTTTTTTCACATTTCCAGGTTTCTCTGCAGTAAAGTCGTCATAGTTGGCAAACTTAGAGCGCAGTGAATGGGAGAGTACCACAAATAAATTATTTGTATTCCTATTTGCTCAAATAATAAAATAAATAGTCCAAGATAGTGTTTTCACGACATTCAGAAAAATGATAAAAATAGCGGAAGACTGAAAAACACAGCCAGAAGAGAAAACAATGACAAATGACATACACACTGCTTTACAAACACCTGGCTTCCCAAGGCAACAATTGGCAAAGTAATGGTTTCAAACACTTTACTAATAACTCATTTATTAGAAGAGGTGAAAAAAAAAATATATATATATATATATATATATGAAGAGATTGAAGGTAATGCTGGACCGTCTTACCATTCTCACCTCCGTGCTGGAGGGTAAAGTGAAGGGGCAGAGGCCTGTTGACTGGCAACAATGGCTGAAGAGGAGATACCTGTAATACAGACAAACACCGTTAATATCTGAAAACTACACTCCTTTCAGTCAAGATCAGTGTTGTGCAAGTTACTTTAAAGTAATCCATTTCTATTTAGCAGTGAAGGGAATAACAGCGTTTTAAATAAATGGCACTACTAACAGAATTACTCATTTCAGTAACGAGTAATTAAATAAATTACTGTTTCTTATGTACAGTATTTCAGGCAATAAGTGCATTATAAGTAACTAATTAAATGACCTAAATGAAGAGTAATCCCATACTTTACTTTTTTCAGTGGAAAAGTAATTTAATTATAACTAATTACCCATTTAGTCATAAATCATGAAAATTCAATATCTGCTATATTGATAGTGCATCCCTAAACCAAACCAAACTAAACTAAACCAAATTAAACCAAACATAATTAAACCAAACCAAACTAAACTAAACCAAATTAAACCAAACTAAACCAAATCAAATTAAACCAAACTAACCCAAACCAATCTAACCCAAAACCAACCCAAAAAAACAAAACAAACCAACCCAACCAAACCCAAATTAAACCAAACCAAACTAACCCAAACCAACCTAACCCAAATCAACCCAAAAAACCAAATCAAATTAAACCAAACCAACCCAAATTTAACCAAACCAAATTAAATCAAACCAAACTAATCTAAATCAACCCAAAAGACCAAACCAAATTAATCCAAACCAAACTAACCCAAACCAAAACATACTAACCTAAACCAAATTAAACCAACCCAAACTAAACCAAACCAACTCAAAATAACCCAAACTAAATCAAAATAAACCAAACTAATCTAAACCAAACCAAACCAATCTAACCCATACCAACCAAAACCAAATTAAACCAAACCAAACTAACCCAAACCAAATCAAACTATCCTAAACCAAAACAAAATTAACTAAACTACACCAAACTAACCCAACCCAACCCAACCCAAACTGATGTTGTGGCATACCTGTAGCGTAGGACAGGTCGTACTGTCCCGGCAGTAGCTGATATCCAAGGTGATGATGTGACGGGATGATGCGCTGTGAGGGTGAGGATCTGGGTCGTTCTCCGTCTCTCTCCCTCTCAGCTCCACTGCGCTCTCTGTCATGGGTTGTTTTCTCTGCCACTGTGGGAGATTTGCTCTTGTACTGGCTGGCGTGCTGCTGGAGCATATCCAGAGCTTTGGACTCAGATGCAGATTTTCCGCTTACTGTGGGACTGGATCGAGCTTTCTCACCCTCTTCACCAGGAGCCATCTTACTGCCGTACGGAGAAAAAGAGTAGCCTGGAGACAGGTACGATCCTGGAGGAAAGTCAAATTAATTGTATTTATTAGCATTCTGGTTACAGGCGAAAGATACAAGATTCCCACTCTAAGCCAAATGTCAAATTATAATAAGTAGCTGTAAATAAATTGCCTAAAAAATAAAAGTAATCCTTTACTTTAAGCAGAAAAGTAAATTATTTACAGTAACATGTTGCTTTGTAACCCAACACTGATCATGAACAGTGAACAAGTTAATATATGAAGAGTTCAGATCTCCAGAACACAGAACTTACCAGGGTAATTATGCATCACGACCGCAGGCATGCCCCTGTATCCCGGATTGCTGTGGTCGTAGCCCTGTCCGTAGGGGTATCCGTGCATGTAAGACATATAGGACTGATGCTGCGCCAGAGGTGTGGAAAACTGCATGTGTGCTCGCGGGTCTTTACTGACTCTGTGTTCCTCTGCGGACAATGAAGTTCGTGGTTCTTCTTTATTTTCCTCTTTCGACGGCATGTCTTTGGGACGCTGCCTTTCGTCTTTACTCTTTCGTTCTCTCTCGCGTTCTCGGTCTCTGTCCTTTTCCCGGTCGCGATCCCGTTCTCGCTCTTCCTTCCATCGCTCCTCATCAATTTGTTTCTGAGCATTAGGGTACTTGCTGGGGTAAACATAGGGCCACAATCGAGAATCTGGCTCCTGGAAAAGGAGATTTTAATGCACATAATGAAAGAAAGTAAATGCAGAGTGTTGATTCTTTACACAGGGTTCTGACTCTTAAAAACTTAAAAAAGGGCGAATAAATTTGACTTAAACTGTATGTAACCCTAAGCGACATACCTGTCTATACATGTACATTGCCTGCTCCATAGCCGATCTTCCAGACTCCAGGCCTGGTTTCGGCTCATCCTTCCCATGATGCCCTGCTTCACTTAGCTTCATTTTCAACCCTTCACCTTGCTGGCTCGGCCCCTTGCCATCTTCCCCTTTAGGGATAATGACTGATTTTCCAGGCTCTGCGGCCTCTTTGGGCTTGCCCTGCGGAGACGGCTTGCCCAAATCTGAAACACTCGGAGCTTTAGACAACGTAGGAGGAACTGAAGCTTTCTGTTTCCACTCCTCCGGCTTCATATGAGCTTCTCTCTCCTTCTGAGCAGCTTCAGATTTTTTCTCGGCAGCTCGATGCTGCTCGGCTACTTGTCTTTGTCGGTCCTCTACACACTGCTGCCTGTACGCTGGGTTCATCAGGTGGTTGTGATAGGCCTGATCTGGAGAATATCCAAAGGGATGCACGTATGCATACTGATTATAATAAAGCGGCTGCATGAACATGTTGGAGCGCTGCTGAATAACCGATGGCTGCTGCGTTTGCTGCTGCTGCTGTTGAGAAGATCCGCCACCGCTGTCTGGCTTTCGATCTTCTGGAGGCTCTGATTTGGGTTTCTCAATGCCTTGCAATTCTGGCTCCTCTTCTTTTTTTACCTTCACCACACCTTCTTGCAATGACGTTCCAGTATTGGACACTCCTGGACTGGGGTTGCCGTAAGTATTATTATTAGGAGAGTAGTATTCAAAACCTGGATAATAGGAGGAGTCTTTGTTTGGTGGCTGGGATGGAAACAGGGATTTCTTGGCACCTTCCCGAACTGCCGGATCTTCAGATTTGACTTTCGTACTGTCGACTTTACCTTCTCCATCCTCGCCTGCGTCAGAGATGTCAGAATATGCCGGGCTGTTAGTCTTCACAGAAGAGTTATCCGCCCCATTTTGGGTTACCACGTGAAGTGGAGTTAGAGGTTGTGCGATCCCTCCGGTTTCTATCCGACTAGCCACACCAATGCAAGGACTAGGGGAATTGTCGGAAAAGCTGTATATTTTGTCTGCTTCTGCTTTCATGCTTGCAAGCCGGCTCTGATGTGGATCTGAGGATCCATTTAACATCCCTTCACTCTTCCCACCTTGATCTGAACTCTCAGAATATGGGCTTTTACCTTCCTCCGGTTTCCCTCCTTTCGCTTTCGGACTGTCTCCTTCTTTTCCACCGTCCTTCTTTTTCTTATCTTTCCTTTTCTTGTCCTTGGAGCCACTCAAAGCTTGGTTCATTGCTGGATCTGCTATAACTGCAGGTTTGGGTTGAATGTTTTTCAGCTGTGGGCTTTTACTAATCGGCTGAACCACTACTGATCCCATACTTGAGGCGGAACCAGAACTGGGCACCGGGAATCCAGAGGTCGGCAAGTTGTACAATTGCTGCGTAGGCAATGAGGGAACTAGCGGCGGTCTTGCTGACTTCATTGCTTTCTGAGCAAGCTTAGAGCCACTCCCAGCCTTCTTAGCTTTATCCAAACCTCTTTTATCGTCAATGCCATCATTGCTGGTGTCATCAGTAAAACACGGACCATCCTCACAACCATCCATAGGCACTCCAGAGTCGTGCTCTGCCTCTGCTTTTTTCTTGCCAGGCTGTTTGGAGCTCATCTTTCCAGACGGCAATGGACTCTGAGCATCAAATCCTCGTCCTTTTGGAGTGACTGACCGTGCAGGAGATGCACAGCCTTTCTGTGAAATAGATGCACCATTGCAACTGCCTGGATCAGGATGCAAAGTCGAATCCTCGCCATTTTCGCTATCGCCGTCTATGTCCAGTTTAACGTCATCGTCATTGTGAGCACGGGCTTGGTGATACTTCAATCCATTGATGTGCTTGTACTTCTTATTGCAATTGGGATGCGGGCAGTCAATGAGAACTGGAGAGGAGCAACTGCGGTCCAATGAATGTGGCAATGATTCCGCTTTAATATTGGAAAGGGGGGGAATAGTATGAGGTATCCCACTGTTTGAATTGGTGCGCATGCGTTTGCTGCCCTTAGTATCCTCCGAACTGGAATTGGGCTCCATATCTGAGGGAGGTTTGTTCTTGCGTTTATTAGCAGAAGATGGACTGGCTTTTACGTCCTCTGTGTTGCTGTTTGGTGGTGTGCGGCGCTCCGAGGAGTTCTGACTGCCCCGGCGGCCTTTGCTGTTAGACGCTGCTCGTGTTTTGCTGTTGTTGCTGCCTTTGTTATCAGAAGAGTTGCTGTTCTCGTTGACTGGCGTATTGCTGTTGGGTCTCATTCTTTTGCCTCGTCCACGGCCGTTTCTCATCTCCAGGTCACTTGTTGGCGACTCACAGAATCTGAGGAAACAAAAAATGCCAAGATGTATCATGTTCCTACGTTTTTAGAAATATATGGATTAAAATAGCCACTAGTAAAATTAAGCCTGAGGTATTTATTATGATTTTCTTTATAATTTATGAGAGCTGTAATTTATTGAGCTACCCTTGAGACAGTCACCCCATAGGACAGTTTTGAGATCTGGCTGAGATTTGATGAGTTTTTATAAGAGATCCGTGGAAGACAAAGACCATTTACTGCATTTTAAAGGCTATGTGAAATCAAAATTTGCAGTGTTTATTCTGCTAGCTCACATTATTATTATTAAAGAACTCTCAGATGAGAAATAGGCCCTCTACTCTCTACTACACAGTAGAGTCGTAGTACACTGATAATCTACCCCAAAAAACCCTTTGAATTCCATTCAATTGGTCGATAATGACATCAAGATAATTGTTCTGCGATAATGGCAGCTGTTTGTGTCGCTTCTCAATGAACTACGGCTGTAGTAAAAGCTGCGCATGAAATTACAACACACAATACCATGTTTTTACTCCAAACTCACCTCAAAACTACAGGTGAGTGTTTGAAATAAATCCTACTGTGAGACTCTTGTGTTTACAGTAGTGTGTTTATTCTGTTTATTTATTATTATAGTCACGTTGAATTAATGAAAGCAGTAAAATCTTCTGTTTATTCAGTGCATTTGGACAGATTTGTGTTTCTGCCAGAGCAAAATCTTAATAAAGAAGACGTGTATGACAGTCGCAGCATTGCTCAATCACGTTTGCGGTTTCAGTTCGATAAAATCCCCCAACCCTAGTGCTAACAGTGGATTCTCTGAGATGAGAAATGGGCTCTCCACTAAATCAGCATCTCCATTTGGATGCTGTAAGTGCTTCTCCAGCGGGCCCTGGAGAGCCGACAACGTGCTGTGCGTTTTTATCCTCTGGTTATCCCTGATCTGGACAGCAACTCTTGTTCTGAAGAATGGCACACACTGCTGCAGGATTACACCACACTGACCTGGATGCTGATTAGATGGCGTCAAATAACATCCTCCAACAGATAAAGCACAAACTCGAAGAGCTCCATCAAAGCACAGGCATTAAACCGTAGTAAAACAAAGCAGTTATGGAAGTTACCTCAGGGCCCCGAAAGCTCAGAACAGAACTGACAAGATGATGCACAATACAGATGAAGTTGAATTATTAGCCCTAGACTAGATATTCTTCAAGATACTAGTATTCAGCTTAAAGTGACATTTAAAGGCTTAACTAGGTTAATTAGGGTAATTAGGCAAGTCATTGTATAACAGTGGTTTGTTCTGGAGACAATCCAAAACTAATATTGCTGAAGGGGGCGAATAATATTGACTTTAAAATGGTGTTAAAACAATTAAAAACTGCTTTTATTCTAGCCGAAATAAAACAAATAAGATTTTTTCCAGAAGAACAAATATTATAGGAAATACTGTGAAAAATTCCTGAATCTGTTCAACATCATTTGGGAAATATTTGAGAAAGAAATATTCACAGGAGGGAGAATAATTCTGACTTCAACTGTATAGGCAATGCTAGAGATACGTAACAGGAGAAGAAATGCCTGTTAAAATAAGGATGCTCTTTTTGCTCAGGTACAGTTTGGAGGCTAGAAGGAACTATTTATACGTTATATATTTTTTTATTTCTTTGACAGTGTTTATCTTGTCATTGCATAATGTACGGAGTCACTCTATATTGAAATCTGAGACAAGAAAAAAATGCAGATTATATATATATATATATGACATACAAGTTCATATTTGGATTTTACACATATAAAATTTGTTATATATGCAACACATTTAGAAATATTGCCATTGGAAATACAAATATACATAGATGTTAAAAAAATCCTTGATAAATATATATACTGAATAAGTTAAGCCCGAAATTATTCATACTCCTGACAAATTCTGACTTAAAGTTTCTGTTCAAACGTAAATAAAAGCTGAGAAATACTTTTGTCCAAAATAGGATGATGTACAAGAGAATCTGTTATATTTTGGGAGAAGCCTGTCATTTCTGGACCAAAAACTTGCTGATTGAATTTGCCAGGGGTATGAATAATTTTGGGATATATATATATAAACACATATATAAAATTACAGCTAATATAGTTTACATTTTCTGGCAAGTTTTTGTAATACATGTTGCATATATGACATTTTATATATTCATTCATTCATTTTCCTACGGCTTAGTCCCTTTATTCATCAGGGGTCTCCACAGCGGAATGAACCGCCAATTATTCCAGCATCGGATGGCCTTCAAGCTGCAACCCAGTACTGGGAAACACCCATACACACTCATTCTCTCTCTCACACACACACACTCATACACTAGGGCCAATTTAGTTCATCAATTCCCCTATAGCGCATGTGCGGGAAACCGGAGCACCCAGAGGAAACCCACGCCAACACGGGGAGAACATGCAAACTCCACACAGAAACGGCAACTGACCCAGCCGGGACTCGGGACTAACTACTGAGCCACCGTGTCGCCCCATTTTATATATGTGAAATCCAAATATGAACTTGTAAGTCATACATGTAATTTGTATATAATGCCATATATCAGATTTCTATGTGGGACTGCATAAAGCTCATAGTCACTTCCGAGTGTCTGGGATGCACAGAGTCAGAATTGTCAGTGGGAAAACTCCACATTGGTGACAGCCAAAAAACAAAAAGAAAGACCTTTCACTGATCTTTAATTGTTTTGAGCAGTTCTGAGGGTTACATGTGAGTCTGAATAACCCCTGTATGACTGCAGTGCATCATCTTCAGCAGTGCTCTCTCCTCAGGGGATAATGCTGTGTGTAATGTTGGCCTGCAGCCCGCAGATAAAGCGCAGCATGAAAATACAGCCTTTTCTGGAACATTACGATTAGAAATCACAAGCAGCCTCCTGAGGCAGAGGCCCTTAAACGTATACAGCTTTATGTGGACCAAATTATTTAGCACTATATGCAGTGCTGGTATCTGACCTTGAAGAGGATACAAAACACAGCTAAGAGTTGGGGTTTGTGTGTTATAACAGGCATCAGCAAGGTAAAAAAACTCGTTTAGACCTTAACACACTATTAATGGTGCAATTAAAGGTTTTTAACTCTTCTAAATCATAAAATAGCATCATATGTTTGCAGATATTTACTAAACATGCTAAGTGAACATACATGTTTATCGGAAAAACAATGCTCAAGTCAGTTACTCTGATTTGACAATTTAGCTTTGGAATGTCTGTCCCAATTTGCATATAAATGAGTAACCTAAACAGTATTCGAAAATAGAATTAGTATGTCCCAGAACCATGCGACAAGGAGGGTTGCCAAATAGTGTAAAAATACATTGAAAGAAATCTGAATTTTTGATGGCAAAGCCCAACATTGAATTACTAGCACTGACTCTTTTAAATGTAATCTTAAAACATCTCATCTTACATTCATTTTAATTCATACACTGTTCATCTATGAAGTGGTGATCTAATCTAACCATGCATTTTGTCTCCTCCCACTGTTTAATCAAAAGATGCAGATAAAAAGGCACATTTGCAGACTCTAGAACAGGGTTCAATGCTAAGCACTTGTCCTGCCAAAATTTTCACTGGCCCCACCTAAAAGTAGTTACACTATTTCTTAGCCACATATTTTAAATAATGTGTCAAAAGCCAAACATAATTGTATACATACACTTTTTATTCAGCAGAACTTTTCTTTAAACACAACTGACAACTTAAAAAATGACAATTGATGTAATTAAACTTGAAAAAAACAAAAACAAAGATGTATACAAGTAAAAATGTGCACTTTAACTTTGACACCCACAGACATCGCCACCAAATATAAATCAGAGAGGTCAGACTTTCTCATACAGAGCCTCATTTCAGTTGTCAAGTTCAGTAAAACCGATCTCTTGAATCAATCAATCTGTTAAAAAAAGCGTTGTCTAGAATTCTGCATTACAGGCTTAAATTATAGAGAGAAATAACAGAAGAAGCGAGACTGCAGTCAGATCATGAAGCAGATCAGTGTTGATCTTTCTTTCGAGGTGTCGGTGCAGAAATGAACACAACAACAGGCCTAATACTAAATATTAGAAGATTAAAATATGGAAAAAATATCAGATGGTAATTTCTGTCAATTTTCCTAATGGATAAACATCCCTCGGTAATAATTCAGCTTGCTTTCACTTTTATATTCGACATGAAACACACATTTACCGGTAGGAATGACGACATCCCGCCCTACTCATCATTCTCTCTTCATGTAGCCGTATATATGGCTATTACACAACCATAATACACTGTGATATAGCCTGCTTCGTTAGTTCGTTGGATCGTTTTGTTTTCTCACAATCGTATCAGAGTTCGTTTCAATCGAGCCGAGACCACCTAATTCAGATCCGAGATTGTGGGATTCACATATGCCAAACGAACCGTGCTAACTGGGAAAACGAGACAGCTTCCGAAACAAACGTCTGGGTGTGAAACCAAATTAAACTTTAGTGACAAGGCAGCACTGACACGATCTGGCCAGTAACCAGCCTGCTTACTGTCCCGAGCGTCTCACACGCTGGCCCTGGGCCATCGGGCAGTCCTTATTGTCGAGCCCTGTAGAGTTTTTAATTTTATGCAAAAGCAAAAAACAAAATACATATTTTGTTGCTTTCACAATTTATCTTACTAAATAGGGAACAACTCATTCATTCATTCATTCATTCATTTTCTTTTCGGCTTAGTCCCTTTATTTATCAGGGGTCGCCACAGCGGAATGAACCGCCAACTTATCCAGCATATGTTTTACACAGCGGATGCCCTTCCAGCCGCAACCCAGTACTGGGAAACACCCATACACACTCATACACTACGGCCAATTTAGTTCATCAATTCCCCTATAGCGCATGTGTTTGGACTTGCAAACTCCACACAGAAACGCCAACTGACCCAGCCGGGACTCAAACCAGTGACCTTCTTGCTGTGAGGCGACAGTCCTAACCACTGAGCCACCGTGTCGCCCTAAATAGGTAATAATACACTATCAAAAGTTTTTTTTAAATAGTTACCTATTTAGTAAGAAAAATTGTGGAAGCAACTAAATATTTAAGCAGTTTCAAGCACTAGACTAGACTAAATGTCAGGTATTTTGCAGCCCCCGTATGACCCCTGAGTTTAAGCGTATGTTTGTTATTAGTCTTACCGTGGCGGCGCCCAGTCATGTCGAGTGCAGTCTAAAAGAGTGCCCACATACGTCTTGTTCCTCCAGGTAACATTCACCACCAGCATACCTGCAGAAAACACACAAACACGCTTATGGTTCTGCAGTTTTACATTGCATTTTCATTTCTAGTCTTTTACATGTGCTGTACACTTTTCAGGTTAGCTTAAGATCATTTCATTAATGGTTTTGTGAGATTTAAACTTTCATTCCTCTGCACAGATGTCCAAAACTGTCCAAAACACACACACACACACACACACACACACACACACACACACACACACA
>CAIGQV010017386.1:33931859-33942181 GCA_903798115.1 Danio jaintianensis
ATATGATCTGTTCAGAGTGTGTCTCCAGTAAAAGATTCACTGATTCAAATGATCAGTTCAGAGTGAGTCTCAAGTAAATGAATCACTGATTTGTTTTTTTTCTTTCCCACTGAAGTTTTGGTAATTTACATTTCTGGCAAAATAAACATTCACAAGTAAGGATTTTTATGTGTATTACTGAAGTAAATCTTGAAAATTATATCTAAATTAAAAACAAATCAAGGACTTTTTGCACTTTGACTCAAGTAATATTGAAAAGCAGGAGTTTATACTTCTACTGGAGTATCTGTACTTTCACACCACTGCAAACAACACACAGAAACTACAGAGGAGGAAAAACTAAGAAGAGTTGAGCTTCATCAGGTGGAGAAAACACACTGCTGTCTGGATTGAGTTAGTTTGCAGAACAAACGCATGGAAAGAGCTGAAGGCGAGAGCCAGATCTGAACTGTCTGGGAGGTACAACAGCACTTTTCTGGGTGAAAAAGCATTTTTGCATCTCGTTTATATACACTATGAACAGCAGCTACGCTAATTATTCTCTTTCCACCTGGGGAAATTCATCCCGAGACCCCCAGAGACTATGCAGCGCCATTGATGCGATCCAAGACCTGTGAAGAAATGATGCCAAGGTTTCCATAATCCTGGACCAGGTCGTATCCCGAGCTGATGCTGTGGTCGTCATGGAGAAATGGAGTGCATGAGACTGATTCCTGAATGACCACTGTGACAAACGAGTCCCCGCATTGATCCTGTTGGCCAGCCTGATCACCCATACATACATATTTTTTGGTGAGCTACCCAACAAAAACGAGTGGAAATACATTATTCTTTATTGGCCATTTTATTCCCAGGTAACGTTATTTCAGGTAATGAATATTTTTAATAGGTTTGAGCTATTTTGTGTTAAAATTTCCGTTTTTTTTTAGCTCTCATTTAAAAACGTCTATAATACTCTTAGTTATTTTAGTACATCTAATGAAACTAAATGAAAATTAGCTCAATTAAATTAGATATTTAAAATGTTTTATTTCTTTTATATAATTTATTTTGGTTAATGTTAATTTGATTTTAAATAATAAACATTTTTATATGGGTTTCAATAAACCATTAAAATACTTTAGTGCGCAAACCATTCACATAACGTTATGCAATATATTAAAAGCCAAGTTCAATTTACATACAGGCATCTAGTATTGTTTTCCGCAGGACTGCCTACAGCATTCATTTTAAATGCAATACGAACCAAATATCTTTGCAAATTTGTGATGAGAGACTGGCGGTTGATAGGAACATGACAATATTTAGATAAACCACTCATACTTGCAGCCAAACACAACATAAACTGACATCTGACATTCAACATTTAGGAATAATTTGTTTGTTATGGTGTGTGTCTGTTTACTGGTTTAGCTATATCTGTGTTGACATTTCACTACTTATAAATCAGACAGAAGATGTTTTTATTACTATCTAATGACGTGCAGTTGTTTCTGTGAGGGTTGGATTAGGGGTAGAGTTACTGTAGCCCATAGACACCATCATTAAGCTGAGAGAAAAACAATGGAAGTCAATGAAATGTCCTCATTAAGATAGTGAAACAAACCTGTGTGTGTGTGTGCGTGTGTGTGAATGCATGGTTATATGCTGTCATGGCTTGCAATCAAAAAAATGTCAATATAATGGAAGTCAATGGGGCAAAAACAGCCCCCAACATAACTAAAGGGTAGTAAATTTGCCCAGAGTGTGTTGTTGAATTTCTGAAAATTTTCAAAGCTCTCATTTGCTGAAACACAGAGAGAGTCGTGGCCAAATTAAGACTCAAAATCAGCCCAGAGTGGATGAAAGGTGGAAAACAGCAATTTTCACTAAACCTTGGCACAAAACAAATATACTTAGGTCAATGTATTGTTGTGTATATCTCTGTCAAAAAATAAAAAAGCCTCTTACCATCTTCCGTCTCCTGCCAGACGATGCCCTCCAGGTTGACGCTGGTTCCGGGTTCGCAGGGTCCCAGACATTCGGGTTCAGTAGCCAGAGCCACGTCTGAGGTGTTGACGGCTACTGAGCGTGTGCGGACCATAATCTGCTCACAGGAGGACGAGATTTCACTGTTTCCCACTGGAGCCAGCAGGTGGAGCGGTGGAGGAGCCGGCGTCGACACCGGAGACTCCATCTGTGAACAGATACACACTCATTACACACATGAAATCCAAATATGCTAATTAGATTTATGCACAAACTGGATTATCGCATGAAACATTTGAAGTGAAGTGAAGTGAAGTGAAGTGTAGTGTGGCCAAGTATGGTGTCCCATACTTGGAATTTGTGCTCTGCATTTAACCCATCCAACTGCACACACACAGTTAGTGAACACACACATACCGTGAACACACACCCGGAGCAGTGGGCAGCCATGCTGCGGCGCCCGGGGAGCAGTTGGGGGGAACGGTGCCTTGCTCAAGAGACTCACCTCAGTCGTGGTATTGAGGGTGGTGGAGAGTGCTGGTCATTCACTCCCCCCACCCCCAATTCCCGCTGGTACAGAGTATCGAACCAGCAACCTTCGGATCACGAGTCCAACACTCTAACCACCAGGCCACGACTGCCCCAAATGTGAATAAAGTGAATAAAGCAGCGTTTCCATCTAATGAGAGACTAAAGTGAACAAAATCATCACTTCCTGCTAAACGTGCACTAATATTGCTGAGAGAAGTGTAGTTTGCTGCACTGTTGGGATTCTCCACTGTGGTGTTTGTTCTCCTCTAATAAATGAGTTGCGCCTCAGAAGACAAAGACCAAACGCAATGAACGCGGTGTCTTTTGGAGGAGTGAGACGGGAGCGCAGACAGATGCTCAAGACAGTTCTGGAGGGAATAATAATAGAAGAAGAATAATACTGAAGCACTGTGATGACGGACAGCTGAGGCCTGCAACAATCAGCACAACAACATTTCACATCTGCAACAATGGAGAGCTGCAAACCAACATTAATGTTAAACATTAAGTTTCCAGCGTAGTTTGTGGGCATTTTTTCTTATCCATGCACGTTCTCAAACAATATTCACATCTTGGCATTTTTAAATTTTCCATTAAGAATTTTTTATGTGATATTACAAAATTCACATAAAAATAAGTGGATGCAAGTAACTCGTAATTAAAATTGAACGCGTTTTTTATCCATGTCTCGGCATCAGAGGACAATTAATAACACATTTATGTTGACAAAATGAACATCACAAGCTACAAATTAATTTGACAAAACATGTAAAACAAGCTAAGACCATGTTAGCAATCATATTTTAGAGATGAAAAAATCCAAACACTAGGTCATGATATCTGTTTTTTGTCGTGTGATTTATTGCACCAAAATATATTGCGATAGTGATAATATTGTCATTTTAAGACCATTTTATCCCACTCATCATTATATAACGCCAGAATGACAATATAATATCATCACAACACAAGTGCACTCTTCCAAAGAACACATCATAGTTTACTCTTAAGAATATTTCATTTAATTATAGTCAGTTTAACAGTTTAATAATCAGGCATTGGAGTCAGAATGTGAAACGCAGATCCTAAATAAAGAATAATAATAAATGCTTACAAAAAAAGTGCAAGGTAAAGAGTAACAGAGGCTGCGATATCTGCTGCCAGATCTATCTTCAGTCAGACACCCACATAAACATATACTATAGTAATTTACAGTAAATACTAGAGTGTTTTTACCCATACTGACACTGACACCTCCAATAGAGATCGAGATGTTGCACAATCAGCTCAAATGTTGCTAGAATTGGTTATGAGTGGGCGATATATATTGCATCACCAAAAATGATTGTGGTCATGTCCATGTGTTGAGCAGTAAGTCCATATATTGATTATTGTGACAGGCCTACCAAACACTACTAAAACATGCATGCAATGTGATCAAATATGCTGGCGATACTAGCACATAGCAACCGCCTCGAATACCAAACGGCTAACAACGGCCTTCCAGAACACATTAGCATTACTATCAACAGATCCCCATCTGCTTTGCATGACCTTGACGTCTTCAATATCAAGCTTTTAAAGCGATTACTTCACACCGAACACCTTCAAAGTTCACGTTTCTTAATCTGCTTCAATCTCGCTCTTCTTCTCAAGCCAACATCCACCTTTTTTTCTTATCCGGTTGATCTCGTGACTCTTTGCTTGTTCACCGAAGGCGGGCAGAAAAGGGCTGTACTTGAACGCCAAGGTTATGAGTGTGATTCCCAGCGAACACATGAACTGATCAACCAATGCAATGTGGGATACTCCACTACGGCCAAATGCATGCATGCAAATAAACAGACTTACTTTAATGCATCTAATCCACCGCTGCTAGTAGTGTTGTCATGATTACCAGTTTCAGACCATTAGTAATACCATTTCAAATCATTAAAACCACGATTGATCATTGTGATTTTGAAAACTCTTTGTAAATCCTGCAAAACAAAAATTAGCTAATGACAAAAGGCTTCAAGGCATGTTTATATAGACAGTAGTGTTGTCATGATACTGGAATTCGGTACCAATCGATACTGAAGTTTAAAAAACGTCCATTTCCCGCTAACATTTGAGCGCTGTTCAGCGCGTTCTTAAACAGCGCTGATTCGCCGTTGTGTTCACGTGCTCAACAGAAATGACTGTGATTGGCCGTGAAGGTCATCAGTTCACCGAACTCACCGCTGTTTACTGAGTGTAACCACAGATACAGGGACACTGGAGCGTTTCAAAGTCACGTCGATCAGCTGGTTTGTCTATAAGCTGATATACGAGCGATCTGCTGATGAATCGCGGCTTTAAAACGCTCCAGTGTCCCTGTATCTGTGCTTACACTCAGTAAACCATACCTGTCAACATTGGGATGTGAAAATAAGGGATACATTTAAGACAAAATTTGTTGTGTTTAAAAGAAAACCCACCAAAATCGACATGTTTAGATATTATTATTATTATTATTATGTGTATATGTCTGTTCAAACACACACCCAAAACCGATCACGTGTACAGAATCCGTTTGGGAAACAGCGTCTATTTATCACTATGGGGCGCATCTGATAGTCACGCGCCACTACATGAACTTTAATGGAAAGGAAGGGAATCACTCCGTTTTTATATTTATTTCAAAGTGTTTTCATGCCCAAGTAAAATGAAAGCACAGAACAGATTCACATTTAACAGCAAGGGGTGTCCCCTGCTGGTTCGGCGGTATGGGTTGCGTATAGGGAGGATCGGCTCTTTGAAGTTTATTGCCACCCTTCATAGACAGATTAAAAATACAGGAGAAATACCTTTACGGGATGATAGCGGGATAGAATTGTAAAATACGGGAGAATCCCAGGAAAAACGGGAGGGTTGACAGGTATGCAGTCAACAGCGGTGAGTTCGGTGAACTGATGACCTTCACGGCCAATCACAGTCATTTCTGTTGAGCACGTGAACACAACGGCCAATCAGCGCTGTTTAAGAACGAATCAGCGCTCAAATGTTAGCGGGAAATGGACGTTCTTAAAACTTCAGTATCGATTGGGACCGAATTCCAGTATCGTGACAACACTAATAGACAGTTATTAAATACACTTGTATAGTTAAAGTATAATGTATTCCTGCACTGTTGAAAATACTGAGCTGAAGCTTGACTTCACAATATTATAAATCCCAAATCAAATCACAACATTAGTTAGAAAAATTTACATCATAATTTAAGATTTTCATCAAATCCCACAACCCTTTTTGTCTTTTATAAAGCAGCTTTACAAAGGTTTTGGGGAAAACAAGGTAAATATGAAAGCCCTTGAGGAGCCTTTGAGGAAGTTTTTCAAGTGCATCTTCAACAAACAATATCTTAAAATGTACCCATAAAAACACGCAAAAAAATAGTGTACATAAAATAACATGAACTTATGTAGACAAGTCCAAAATAAAAGGTTTGTGTTGCTTGTCACAAATTTCTTGAGATGTTTTGGGACAACTTACAATTGTTTCATGTTCAATCCACTTCAATTTGTTCAGCTAACTTAATTGATTTGTGTAGGGGCAACAAATGAATTGTGTTTTATAAAGTGTGCCGTCCGATCTCTAACTGCTAGTAATCCCTTAAACATTTACACAACGTCCCTGAACACACAGAGAAACCCTAGACTCCATGCAGAGCGGTTGCAGTGTCCTTCCCTTCCCTGTGAGGGCTCTGAATTTAGAGACTTGTAAGCAAAAATTGAGGAGAGCGCAGTGTTTGAAGGAACTGTGGAGTCAGGGACTTCAACTACAGCTTACAGCAGAGCATACTTCCACAATCCGGCACTTCTGATTGGACGACCAGCGTTTTCTCCACCTCTCTGAATCGCCTCCATTGGCTGAACTTGACTGTCGGCGGTAAGAAAGCAACACGTGGTTTCAGACGGGATTACTGAGGATTAGACCGAGGGTGTCGCATTCAAACACCTGTCCTTCACTTGGGTAGCGTAAATGCTGTTTACACACACACAAACACCACACACACCTATACCTGAGGCCGACTGAAAGGTCATGTGATGCTTGACAGATGAAGCTTTCCATTAAAACGGTATAGATGAAAACAACAAACCTCTTGAAATCCAATACAAATGGCAGCAACATGACAATACAATTCATCTATCTATCTCTATATATATATATACACACACATATATATATATATTGTATCTATATATAATAATAATAATAATAAAACGTTTAATATTACTATTCTACACTTATTCTTGTCTCGGGGCAATTTTGATAAACCGTTTTGATCCACTTCAAATGTTGACTAATGTACATATAATAATGATCGAATGCATTATGATGTGTCATAACATCATGATATGTTTTTTATCTGAAATTGGATGTTTTTATATTTAATTACCTTTACCATTATTTATTTGCCACTTGTCATTGCACTGGACAGAACTTCAACAATTTATTTACGTAAAATTACTATTATGATTATTAGAAAAACGCTTTAAATGCTACAAGTTAATTTAACATCACAACAACATTATAATTAAATAAACAGTGCAAGAGAAATGCAGATGCAATTTGATATTTAACTTAATGCTAAAAATGAGCATTTTTAAACATTCATATTAATATAATGTTAGGTAATTGCACTTTTTACTTGAAAATAAAACTTAAAAATAATCAAGCACAAGTTACTATTCAATATCATTCAATGCAGCTGAATAAAAATAGATTTAAATGCTTTAAAATGTTTGAAATATAAAAAGAAACTGTTAAACAACGTAAAACGCAACACTCATTTACACAACACTTATTCATAAATACAACATTCATTAATTACAACTGTAAAACTGTAATAATTGAAAATAAATGTGGTTTAATTTTCATAAACGCACATCTACTAAATGAAAATAATTTCACCCATACTTTATTTTCACAACTATTAGGCACTAGACTGGCATTTATTATGCCTTATATATGCATATAAATTCACTTTTGTGAATTTAAACCGATGCAGAAATCAAAACGGGACATCTTTGATTCATGTTCACATCAGTGCATCCTTAAAAATCATAGCTGTATGTTAAATGGTGAAATGCAAGAACAGTTTCAATCTGTCTTTGATGAGGAATGCAGTTCACAGACACACACGAACACCGATGTCCATGCAGTGCTGAGAAAAAGCAATATATCAATATATAATTGCGTCACGGCTGTATGTGCACGGACAGACCACCAAACGCAAGATCTCTGCTAAACCCAAACAGCCTCTCGAGTCGCTCAGCGTGAGGTGGAACGACTGGAGGAAAGAGAGAAGCGAGAGCTAAATGAATAGTGAAGCTCAGAGGGAGAGACTTCAAGAAAAACAGCGCTGCTATCCTGGCTCGCGTTCCCGTTTGTGGTCGACAGCACGCCATTAGCGGTTCTGAGCTCGTTTTCTTTTCCTTTCCCTCCAAGTTTGGTGTAAACTATCCTTGCTTCCAGTCCTGCTCTGCGGTTAACACCAGATTGAGTTTTTCAAACAACCCACACAGCAGGCCAACAAATAAATCCTAAGATGTTTTTCTTACTCCATTCTAAACGCAGTCGTTCTTCTGAAACAAAAGTTTAAATCATCGCTATCTGGGTTTAGTCCTCAACTACGATTGCATGAAATTGCGTTATTTTATGTGGAAAGCTTTTGTGTTTCATGCATAGGTTGGTAGGGCTGCACGATTAACCGAAAAAAGATCACGATCTCGATTCGACCCTACACACGATCTTAATTCAGCTTCTCTACGATTCAGCCAATTATATAAGGTCAGGAGAGAAGAGTAAAGGCGGTCGCACAAGTCTTCACATTGTTTTATATACGTTGCTCAGCAACTTGGACACCTCCAAATGGCGTTAAAAGTGTCAAATACTGTATTTATAAGGTGTAATTCACCCCAAAATGTCATTTCTGTCTTAATGTAATGATGTACTCGCGGCCACGAAATCACACGTGAGCTGATGCACTGTTTGTTTACTACTGAGAGGACGCGCGTGTGCACATCAATAATAGTGAACAGAACCTGCACAGGCTGTGAATAACAGGTAATAAAGTTGTAAATAACGTTCAGTTTGTTGCATAGAGCGATCCTTTGAGAGCTGCGCGTGAAGTATGATTTGCATGTATTTTTTTTCTCTGAGTGACGGCAGCCATGAGCGCACTCAGCAGTGAAAGTGAAGCACGCACATCATTTAAATGATCATATCGTATTTTAGAGTTATGATTACGCCAAGCATTTTATATGTTTTTCTTTCATAGTGAACAAAGTGTTGTGCATGCAAATAAATGTTTACAGCGTCAGTATAACTACTCTAGCCTATATAATGTTAAATATAATCCAGGAGGGAATCTAATAACGACAAATGTCTGATTTTACCAGTGAAATAAAATGGTCTAATAATGTTGTCAATGACAGATTGCAAGCACATGCCTCAAACATAATAATTCTACTTCAGAATTATGATTAGTTGTATTCTGATGTCATCACTTTACTGTGCATTAACAAACAGTACAATTAAAGTCTGTTCAAGTCCTCCATTTCAAGTCTATACAACATTGAGCATTTTAACCAACAGTAGAGCTACACATAGGCTTAATATTATTGTTGTTTTACCATACGTTTGAGAAATAACAATAATAATAGCCGACTCATATTAACCTTTATTTTACATCTACAGAATCGTGAGAAAATCATGATCTTGATTTTAAGCAAAATAAATCATTATTCTCAGTTTAGCCAGAACCGTGCAGCCCTATAAGCTGGTGATCCAAATTTGACCAATCAGACTCACTATCTTTAGTTCTGTGAAGAGATGATGCCAACCATAGAGGACTTCTAGGGAGTCTCCATATCCCTGGACCAGGCCGTATCCAATCACAGTCATTTCTGTTGAGCACGTGAACACAACAACAAATAAGCACTATTTAAGAACGTGCTCAAATGTTAGCGGGAAATGGACGTTTTTAAAATTTCAGTATCGATTGGTACCGAATTCCAGTATCGTGACAACACTAGTTACCAGTTAATTAGTTAAAGTTATTAGTGACTAATAAAGTTATGGTAACTAATAATTTTTTTTTTTCCAAATTTGATTGTAATGCAATAATGTGCACCTTCTGTAAAGCTGCTTTAAAACAATAATTATTGTGAATAGCGCTTTACAAATAAACCTGAACTGAATTGAATCGTCCCAAAAGTACATCATAATCTGGGCTGACGACAGGGTTTAATTCCCAACTACAATTGTGTGGAATTTACCCCTGAAGAGGAAAGAAACGCGATCTGCATGTGCGGTGAGAGTGACACCCGAGAGGACGCTTGTAAAGTCAATGGAGATGGACTTGGATCCCGAACGGCTCTGGAAAACATCAAACCAGCGCCAGGATAACACTTCAGCTGTGCAAACCATCTGGGGAGGACCACCGAATGAAGAAGTCTGGGAAGGAAGAGCGGAGGACAGAAATCTGCCCCAGCGGCACCAGAAATTCAGGATCTGGCAGAGGAGAGACGCTCTTACAGACACACACACACACACACACACTGAACTGACCGCTTGGGAAAGTGAAGGAATTTTGCTGTAGAAATGATGCACAATATATCATTTCAGCATCGACATCGCAATGCGTTAATTCAAAATATTATGCAAATATCACTTTTAAAAGTGGTTTAAACACAATTTGTGTGTGAATATCGCCAGCCTCTAATGGGAAACATGAATTAATTGTATTTGTTATAATCAGACTTGATAAAAACAGTCTGCAGAAACACTTTGATTGA
>CAIGQV010017386.1:33942581-33981536 GCA_903798115.1 Danio jaintianensis
ACACACACACACACACACACACACAAGCCAGACGGAAACAGCAAACACAACTACATAAAAAAATGGTATTTATGATACTTAAATACAAAACAAATACAAAAACTGCAATTATCTAAAACAAAAAATAAAAACATTTTAGCAAACACTAAAATCTGATTAAAAGGTACAAACTTTTACGTATATACACTCACCGGCCACTTTATTAGGTACACCTGTCCAACTGCTCGTTAATGCAAATTTCTAATCAGCCAATCACATGGCAGCAACTCAATGCATTTAGGCATGTAGACATGGTCAAGTCGATCTGCTGCAGTTCAAAGCGAGCATCAGAATGGGGAAGAAAGGGGATTTAAGTGACTTTGAACATGGCATTGTTAATGGTGCCAGACGGGCTGGTCTGAGTATTTCAGAAACTGCTGATCTACTGGGATTTTCACGCACAACCATCTCTAGGGTTTACAGAGAATGGTCCGAAGAAGAGGAAATATCCAGTGAGCGGCAGTTCTGTGGGCGCAAATGCCTTGTTGATGCCAGAGGTCAGAGGAGAATGGCCAGACTGGTTCCAGCTGATAGAAAGGCAACAGTAACTCAAATAAGCACTCGTTACAACCGAGGTCTGCAGAAGAGCATCTCTGAACGCACAACACGTCCAACCTTGAGGCGGATGGGCTACAGCAGCAGAAGACCAAACCGGGTGACACTCCTGTCAGCTAAGAACAGGAAACTGAGGCTACAATTCACACAGACTCACCAAAACTGGACAATAGAAGATTGGAGAAACGTTGCCTGGTCTGATGAGTCTCCATTTCTGCTGCCACATTCGGATGGTCGGGTCAGAATTTGGCATCAACAACATGAAAGCATGGATCCATCCTGTCTTGTATCAACGGTTCAGGCTGATGGAGGTGGTGTAATGGTGTGGGGGATATTTTCTTGGCACACTTTGGGCCCATTAGTACCAATTGAGCATCGTGTCAACGCCACAGCCTACCTGAGTATTGTTGCTGACCATGTCCATCCCTTTATGACCACAGTGTACCCATCTTCTGATGGCTACTTCCAGCAGGATAACGCGCCATGTCATAAAGTTGGTTCCTTGAACATGACAATGAGTTTACTGTACTCAAATGGCCTCCACAGTCACCAGATCTCAATCCAATAGAGAACCTTTGGGATGTGGTGGAACGGGAGATTGGCATCATGGATGTGCAGCCGACAAATCTGCAGCAACTGCGTGATGCTATCATGTCAATATGGAGCAAAATCTCTGAGGAATATTTCCAGTACCTTGTTGAATCTATGCCACGAAGGATTAAGGCAGTTCTGAAGGCAAAAGGGGGTCCAACCCGGTACTAGTAACGTGTACCTAATAAAGTGGCCGGTGAGTGTATATGCTACCATCAAAAGCTTTAAATGGTACAAATCTTTATTTAACAGTGAACTACATTAAAATGGTAATCAATATGAGAATCCACACATTTGATATAAAATATTACATAAAAGCACGACAGCTTTATAATGTATTGATTAGATTTAAGATTTATTAAAGCATTATATTTGGCTAATAACAATTATTATTGCTGCTATAAAATACTTGCTTTATTATTAATTAAAATAAACATAATATTTGGTATCACTTTATGTTGATGGTCCCTTTAACACATTTTGTTGAATTTAAGTTACATTGCATCTACATGCCAACTAATTCTCATTAGATTATAAGTAGACTGTTAGATTGGGGTTAGTACATGTACTTGCAAAGTTTCTTATAGTCAGTGAAATGTCTGTTGAAGGAGCAGTATCAGCAGATATTAAGCAGACAGTCTACTAATACTCAAATGAGCAGTAATTAGCATGTAGTTGCAATGTAACTTTGTCAACAAAATGTGCAATAGGGACCATCGAAATAAAGTCTTACCTAATATTTTACAATTTACAACTTATTACCACTCAAGTGAACTACATTACAATATGATAAAGCTTTAATTATATACATTTTATATGAAAATATTACTATAATATGTATAACATTTAAATTATAAATAACATTTTAGATGCCGAATTTGGCATAAGTACATTATTATGTATCGTATATGAAATAATTAGCATTTGTTTTTATTAAAACATATTTTTATTTAATTTTTTTAAGCATTCGATTAGCCCTTTGTTATTATATTTTTAATAAAAGTATTTACTTCAGTAAGCATTACATAAAGATAAAAACGAAATAAACAAAAAACACGAGAATGACCATGCACAACTAAACAGATAAATTCCCCAAAAAATAACTAAATAAATAAAATCGTTTACGTTTTTTTTGACTGTTTTTGCATGTAAAACTCAAACGACACCACACAAACTCAGAATCAAGAATGACACTATACGAAACAGGCAAAAAGCAAGGAAACCCCATGAGGTTTTAAACCAATCATCAATCAGCACATGTCGACACACTTAAGCAAACGTTCTTCACTCTCAGACTCTTCACTTTCAGTTTATGGGGGCTAATCTGAGCTGTGTAAACAACAGAGCGCGGAGCGTTCTGATCTGCAGGGAAAACCTGGAGTGTGTTGAGAAAGAAAGAGGTGTTTGGAGACTTTAAACATCCTCCTGTCAGCCGCACATCCTGAAGCAAAGAATCGCTAAAGAAAACCTGCATTCCAGCGCATGGGAAAACAGCGTCTGCTAGCTAATCACAGGCTGGAAAACAAACGGAGAAAGAGAGCCACGTTTTTCAGCGCTCAAACCCAAACACGTTCACACTGCCAGCCAAAACACACAATGTTGATTCTCCGAGGCCTGCTTCCTTTAATACAATGAGAAGGTGCCACCAATCTGGAGACCCTGAACTGTGTTGGAAAGAAAATCAAGTCCACTAATAGCTATGGTTGGTGATGGAAGAGATGCACACATTTTTCACAATATGCACAAATAAAATAAATTGTGTATTTAAGGGGAGCTATTATTTACAAGACAAAAAGATGTTACACAAATGGTTATAAATGTACTGTTGTGCCTGAAGAAAGTTGGTTACATAATAAATGTAGTTGATTGATGGATTACTATTATTATTGTATTATTATTATTTTTTTAATATGATTTTTTTTTTCATTATAAATTATTAATCTTTTATTATTATTACTAGTTTTTTCTTTTCAGTTTTTGTTTGTGTACTTGATGTTAAGTGTTGGTGTTTATTGTGTTAAGTGTATCATACATGTTATGTGAAGCGCCACCAGGTCCCAATGAATTGCCCCCAAGGGGATTAATAAAGCTTTAAACTAAACTAAACTAAACTATGGTGTAAAATGCGTCATTGCTGTCTCTAGATTGTGTGTGTGTGTGAAGTTTGAGCTGAAAATAGCACACAGATAATGTTTTCTAGCTCTCTGAAACTGACCCTTTTAGGCTTTGATCCTAATTGTGGCGTTTTGGTGACTGTCGCTTTAAATGCAAATGAGATTGTGCTCTTTTCAGAAGAGGGCGGAGCTACAAATGCCTGTGTCAGCATAGCGGCAGATTCAAAAATGAGACTAACATCCCATGCTAATGAGGGAGAGGGGAGTTTGTGCTATTTTGTATATTTAGCTGTTTTTATGTGTGTAATTTTACACTTTGGGTTAAAGAAAAGCACATTATAAATAAAATGCATTATTAAATATATAACGCATTATTTTATTTTTGATTAAAAATGTAACGCCCAATAAAATGGTGTCCGATTCAGTACACCATGACCAGGCTGGTCAAACCAAAAGTGGATAACTTACTAAAAAGCCCAATAATGAGTTAATTAGACACTTTACAGGTAAATCCATCAGTGTTTATACACTTAATACACTTCATTGAACATGTACATCACCTATATACTAAATATTAACTATGCTTATATATAATAACATTAACTGTTATGGGGCACTCACACCAGATGCGACTTGCCGGAATAAATCATACTATTCACGCGGAAATAGACACGTGAACATTTTAAGTTTACTCGCTTCATTCACGCTTCAAATTTGCTTCACAACAGACGTGGATTCGCATCATGGGCAGGGCTTCTGTCTGCCCGGTGACTCCAGATTCGTTGCTAAATGGCTAACATGGTTTTTATTGAGAGATTAGCTGTGCTTTATGTGCTTTAGGAAGGCTGAAAAACAGCGTAGATTCATTCGCCGTCATGTCTGAGTCCATTAGATCCTTTCAGAGGTGCAGCAGCTCTGCGAGTTCATCAACTCCTCCAGAAACTATACCTGGATGATGCAGGTATATAGGATTTCACCAACAACAGGCACTACATCAATCACGCCCATACTAGAGCAAGCTCCTGATTGGTTAACGCGGCGCGAATGTCCGCTAAAGTTCAGATTTTCCAACTTGAACGATAAGGACGTCAAATGCTCAATTCGCGCTGTCATTCGCGCCGCCTTATTCACGCGAACAGCGCTGCAGGATGTCTTTTCGCATCTTTGCATTGACTTAACATGCAAATCACTCGCAATTGATGATTCATCCGCGTCTCGTGTGAACGCAGCATTACAAGCTATTAGTTACTAGTTGATTAAAGTTATGGTAACTAATAAACGTATCTTTTCCGATTTGGATTGTAATGCAATAATGTGCACCTGTAAAGCTGCTTTGAAGCCATAATTCTTGTGGAAAGCGCTATACAAATAAACTTGAATTGAATTATTCACTTTGCCATGCTGTTTTCCTCCAATAGGAAAGGATTTAGCCATAATATTTCTGTTTAAACAGGCCTGAATGCGCTAATATCTCTAAGGTCATGAAAGAAAAGGGGCTCTAACTGTCTGCCTGTGATTAGAGAGTAGGGGTGACTGAACATCGGATTGATGGAAACCCTAAACTGTCTGAAATTTTCCTTGACGTGGGCTCGGGAAGCTGCTCTTCTGACCACATTTAAAGCTCTAAATTGGTACGTTTAGAGATGTCAACCGCTGGCCTGACCGCCGGGGCTGATGGGAATCTGAGCGTTTATACAGCAATGCCATCCGCAAGTGACCAAGACCAGATACATCAAGAGACTGTCCAAAAAAGGACTGAAGAGAGAGAGAGAGTTTTGAATTTATTGCCATATCAGCTTCATTTTATGGCAAAACCAGGTCAACTGTACAACATTTTATAAATATCACTTATAAAAACAGTACATAAGTAAACATAAGTAACAATACATGATAACAATACACCAAGCCATCAACAGCAATCAATAATACACCATATAAAAATCTAAAAGGTTTACTTATGATAAAGATTCTAGCATATATTTCCTTCAAAAGTCTCTCCAGATAAACATCGTTGTCTGAAAACATTAATAATAGGCCATGCCAAAAATACACGTTTAACACTTTGGTTTCTGTTGCAATATTGACATTTTTGGGGAACTTCTGCTTTTCTAACTCATTCATGGACATTTACTAAAAGCAGAAGTTCCCCCAAAATGTCAATCGTGTGTCCAATACGGCTTCTTGTGTAAACTACCTCATGTCTTGAGTTTCAAAATAGTTCGATTTTCTTTCTATTACTGGCTGCATTTCGAAAAGTGTATTTTGTTGAGCACTGATCCCATTCTGCGTGCCATTTGTTAAGAATGTAGACTTTTATTGCTGGCTTTTGCACTCCTCTATTCGTCATGTTAGGGCTGTTTTCATAAAGGACTGGATCTGGGTGAGGTGTAATATTTGGTACATTTCTAAGGTCTAAAATATTATTAAAATGATCAAAACTTGCTACATGCATTCAGTATATCTGATATTTCATATTTTTATTAGCAAGTATAAAAATTTGCAAGTGGCCACAGCCATATCACCCTGCAGCCCAAGAGCGGTTACTCAGGGCTGAGCCTGGTCAGTACCTGGATGGGAGACCACATGGGAAAACTAGATTGCTGTTGGAAGTGGTGTTAGTGAGGCCAGCAGGGGGCGCTCAACCGGGTCTGTGTGAGTCCTAATGCTCCAGTATAGTGAATGGGACACTATACTGTCAGTGAGTGCCGTCTTTCAGATGAGAAGTTAAACCGAGGTCCTGACTCTCTGTGCTCATTAAAAATCCCATGGCATTTCTGGTAAAGAGTAGGGGTGTAACCCGGTGTCCTGGCCAAATTCCCTTCATCAGCCACAGAATTGGCTCTATCACTGTCTCTCCACTCCACCTATAGCCGGTGTGTGGTTGTTGTCCTGTGGCTGCTGTCGCATCATCCAAGCGAAGCTGCACACTGGTGGTGGTGGTGTGGAGAGACCCCCCTCATGATTGTGAAGCGCTTTGGGTGTATGGCCATACACGATAAATGCACTATATAAATACACACATTACATTACATAAGTATTTTTGTATAAATCGCACAAAGGTCTGTCTTTAGCTTTAGTTGTAGTACATATAAGAATAGCTTTGAAATGATCAATATTTAAAGATGAAAACTCTCTAAAATATATCAAAACCATTTATTTTTTCATCTTTCAATCATCAGTGTATCGCACTACATTTGATTATATGTTGTGAAACATATATCATAATGATCATAAAGCAAACTTTGCATTGAAATATTATGTTTCTAAAACAAATGTTGGCAACTTGATGAAGATAAATGACATTTAAATTACGTTATGCAGGCATTTTATACACTTTTAAAAGAAATCTCATTGATTTACATTAGAAACCAGAATTTGATTTTAGATTTGAATCAAATATAATCAGCATCTGCAACACATTGGATATTTTTTGCATGATTTGGATGTTGTAATAAAATGAAGGTGTTATTTTCTGTCGTATTCTTACTATTTGACTCTAAAGCCTTATGCATAAAAATAAAAAACATGCAAAGTTTAAAATATTCTGTCTACACTGAAATAATGTTTGTTTTTTGTTGTTTAAACTTATTTATAGTGAGCTGAATCAACACAATTGTTGGGTTTTTAGGGAGACAACTTAATTGTTTTATGTTCAAGCCACTTAAATGTTTAAAAAGAACTAACTTAATCAATTTGCATTGGGACAACATGAAGGAATTGTGTGGAACCCAGCATTTTATACAGTCTAAAGGTTGAACAAACCGCATTGCTTTTGGGTAAAAATAAAAGATTTGATGACTTATTTCATATGACAGTCTTTGAAGGCTCAGAAACACAAGAGAGAAACCACGAGGGAAAACAAAAACCAGAGCAAACGAAACATTTGTGAACCAAAACAGCATCTTCAAACGCTGAAAGCAAGAGAAATGCCTTCAACCGGGTAAAAAAAAGTGTGGAAAAAGAGCAAAGCGAGAGAAAAAAACCCCACAAACAAACAAACAGCAGTCACGCATTAACAGCGGCACATTCCTCTCCTTCATAAGCCATATTCAGACGTAAACAGACAGACACATGTCTCATTAAAGCCAGAGAACATCTCAGAACATCATCTGCCAACACACACACACACACACACACACACACACACACTCCAGCTGTTTAACATTGTGGAAGCCAAGAAACATTTAAAACAATCTGACATTTCAAAGTATTTCATGCAGGATTTGCTCTGGTATATATACATATTTATAAATAAAGTGCTGTATGTGAGTTTTTGACTCGTCTAAAGCATAAAAATACTATAATGTGTTTGCAGATATTTAGGAAACATGCTAATGGCGTGGGTTTTCTGATGGATGTCCGCTCCAGGATAGTGTTGTCACGATACTGGAATTCGGTCCCAATCGGTACTGAAGTTTTAGAAACCTCCATTTCCCGCTAACACGTTAAGCGCATTCTTAAACAGCGCTGATTGGTCGTTGTGTTCACGTGCTCAACAGAAATGACTGTGATTGGCCGTGAAGGTCATCAGTTCACCGAACTCACCGCTGTTTACTGAGTGTAAGCACAGATACAGGGACACTGGAGCGTTTTAAAGCCGTGATTCATCAGCGGATCGCTCGTATGTCAGCTTATAGACAAACCAGCTGATCGACGTGACTTTGAAACGCTCCAGTGTCCCTGTATCGGCCTACGAGTGTTGAAGCTGGCTTCTGCTGATGAAACTGCAAACTATCTTCAGTAAACTTTCTTTATTTGAATCTCTGACTCCGGCTCTTAATCAATTGCAATTGCAGATTATTGGTCAAATACAAAAGAGAATCTACATGAACACAACAGTCGACTCTTCTTAAATCATCCAGGGTTTGTGCACTTCTTGCACCAGTGTCATTTAAGCACTATATGCACTTACTTTTCAATTTACATGTGGCAAATTACATAAACCTACTTGATCACATTATATCAGAAGCTATTATTTTAGTAATCTAAGATGCATTTTTAATGTTTACCCCAAGCCCAGCATTGAATTATTGTCATTTACTTACATCTTAAATGTTTCATATTTCATCTTATTTTAATTTGATGCACTGCTCACTCATGAAGTGGTAATCTCAATGCATTTTGCCTTTCATCCATGCTTGATCAAAGGGTGCACATAAAAAAAATACAGACTGATCACACCACAGGCACATGCGCAGACTCCAGACTCTCATTCAATCGTTCATTTTCTTTTCGGCTTAGTCCCTTTATTAATCAGGGGTCGACACAGCGGAATGAACCGACAACTATTCCAGCATGTTTTTCGCAGCGGATGACCTTCCAGCTGCAACCCATCACTGGGAAACACCCATACACTCTCATTCACACACATACACTACGGACAATTTAGCTTACCCAATTCCCCTATAGCGCATGTGTTTGGACTGTGGGGTAAACCGGAGCACCCGGAGGAAACCCACGCCAACACGGGGAGAACATGCAAACTCCACACAGAAATGCCAACTGACCCAGAGAGACTCGAACCAGCGACCTTCTTGCTGTGAGGTGACAGTGCTACCCACTGCGCCACCTAGTTTTAAATTAATGAATTATTATTCTATTTAATTATCACCTATTTAGTAACATCAATTATTATGAAAGCAAGACAATTATTAACCCTCAAGCTTCCATAAGGACATTTTTGGGCAAAATCATTTTAATATTTAATGACATTTATTTAAAATAGTTCCCTTAATCAGAGTACTTCAAGTCTTGGATACTCGAGCAAACACAAAGAAGACGACTTGATTCAACCAAGTTCGTAAAAAACTCCTTGATTTGTCCTAAAGGAAATGAATGGGGAATACTATTATATAATTAAAAACATTTAAATTTTTTATTATTATTTGTACTGTTAGAGATGCATAAATTTGAAAAAAGTACTTAAAGAAATACATACTAAGGATGTCCAGATCCGATCACGTGATCGGAAATCGGGCCCGATCACACGGTTTCAGACTTGATCGGAACTGGACGTTACCTCCCGATCAGGACTCGAATATATATGTATATGTATATATATTCTCATTATTTTTGAACACATCTATAGTTATGCGGTGGCACAGAGTTAGACATCTTTCTTGACTTCACACAGAAACAGCAACACGTGCGGCATGACATCACTTTGTTGCAGAGACGCTATTGGTTAAATACCAGCAAAGTAGAACACGGAAGCAGCTTGAAGCAGAAAGCGCGAGCATGTCTGCGGTCTAGAGGTATTCTAGAATTCTAGGTATTCTAAAGTTGATGACGACAACATTGCCATAGCAAACTGTGAGATATGTAAACTTGGGATTGCCTGCCGGGTATTTTAAGTTGGGGTGCTGTTTGTTTTATATTAGATTATTTTTATATTTACTGTTGCACTAAAGTCCAAAAGTGAAGAATTGATGTTATTTATTACTTGATTGTTCAATACCTCACAGAAGTGCTCTGTTTGTTAACAGAGTTGTTGAATGTTAAAATAAGGTGAATTAAATAAAAAAGAAGGATCATCCTGGATCTGTTTCTTCGCTCTTCTTTATTCATGTATTATATAAGTATCGGATCGGGTTTCGGTAGATACTCAAAATCAAATGACTCGGACTCGAGGGCAAAAAAAACTGATCGGGACATCCCTAATACATACATTGCTAGATTGCTAAATACATAAATACTTTTTTATTTTCCCCCAAAAATTGGATTCACACTTGAGACCCGAGTGCCCAGAAATGTCCACAAAGCTGCAGTATACAGAATGCTTAAGGGGTTAAACAGTTTCAAGTAGGGAATATATATATTTATTTTTCTGTAATACACTTTGCAATATTGAGTATAATTTCACCAGATGACTCGAATGGCTCTATTTGGGGGGGTGGGGTGGGAATCATTATTTAAGAGTAATTGGGGTCATTTTGTTGAGCATTTGAAGAATTTATGATAGACAAACATTGATAAAAACAGTAGAGCAGAGAGACAAATAAAACAAACAGTGCTTTATATTTTCTGGGACTCTAGCAATAATCAGGTACACAAACTCAATGGTCAAATGTAAAATAACACTATAGTCTTCATCGTATATACATAAATACAATTAATCTTTCTTAAAAGTTAGAAACATTATCATTTATTTATACTTTAAACTGGCTTCAAATGCTTACATGTGCCTTAAGAAAATGCAAATCCTGCGATGTGACTCTTGCGAATGCACACATTGCGATATTGATGCTGAAACCATATATTGTGCAGCAATTTCAAGCACTTTATTTAAAATCTAGACTAAAACTTCCAGATTTCCAGTATCCGTACTACAAACCCAGGCCATCCCTACTCAGTATGTAGAGAAGATATCAAAGCAACAAATAGCAGATGTGAAATGCTGGATTTTTCTGCCTGACGTCTCCCACTAACAGCATCTCTGTGGATTTCCTGTTATCCTCCTGTCAGTGTAAAGAGCAGCACTAGCTTTATCGTGACAGAGGACTCGTTACGAGAGCGCACCGTTTGACAGCGACACACACACACACACACACACTGAGCAGGAAGAGGCCGTCTGAGCCATTTAGCCTCGTTTACCACAGAAACCTCGCTACCACACCTCAGCTACAGCAAGCACAAACACACATGCGTTATGCACAGTTAATTCAGTTCAAGTGTTTTTCAGCCACCGATAAACTTCCGCTGAAAGGCTGATGTGACTGTTTTCAATTTCATAGAGTTACAGCATCGATAATGTAAATTGATTAAAATATAATCAGACTTAAAGGTGACCTATTATGCAAAGACCACTTTTATAAGGGGTTTAACCCCAGTAGTGTGTCAGCAGTGTGTGAATATCGCCAGCCTCTAATGGGAAACGTGAATTAATTGTATTTGTTATAATCAAACTTGATAAAAACAGTCTGCAGGAACACTTTGATTGACATTCTTCCCTTTGTACGTGTCATCAGAGGGGGAAAGCCCCGCCCACTAGTGCCCATCTCTCCCTCATTAGCATAAACAGCAGCCCTGAGTGAGAAGCAGCCGTCTGTCCATTAGCCATTAGAGTGTTTGAGCTGCTAAAGATAATGTCAGTTAATACTAAGAGGATTAAGCCAGGTTTATACTTGACACGTTTGCTAGCTCGCTTGAGTGCGCGCGGCGAATGTGACGTCATCGCTGTGTTCGCGGAGGTTCGCTTTGTGTGTGCGCGACATGATTTCGGCTGGCAGAGCACACGTTTTTTTGAGACTCAAGTGAACAGTTCACGCAGCGCCGCATTTTATTTAGGTTGAATATGAATCACCTTGAAGAGATTTTGTCTGAAACAGGTACAACTGTACAGACATCTTTATGATCAGTCCATGCGTGATCATAGGGAGAACCAGATGACCAATAATTCTTGGCTAGAAATTGCAACAGTAGTGGGAAATGAGGAAAGTTTTTGTTAAATTGTTTGGAAAAGCCTGAGGGATAAGTTCGTTAAAGCCAAAAGAGGCCATGGCAAAAGTGGAGACCCAGGTGGATTTAATATTACAGAATATGTTTTCCACCATTCATAGGCTTTACACTGATGTATATATTACAATTTAAAATTTAAAATGATTTAATAGTTACAAAACTATAATTAAGGAACAAATTATTTATTTGATAACTGGAAAGGAATATCAGTTTATAATATACAGATTTTCTAGGCTTTATTGGTGATAAAGGGCAGGAATGTTGGACCATTATTGCCTTTTAGCACAAGTAGAGGACAGAAAGTCAGTAGCCAGACTGTAATGTCAATTGTGGAGCGGGCTAAATCTAAAAAAAATATCTGTATTTTTTAGTAAGTGTACTTTTTTTGCTTGCCATAATAAAAATATATTTGTAGAGCAACCCATGTTCTGTTGTCATTAATATTTTAATTAACTTTAATAGGTAGAACTGTCTGAGATATTAACAAAAGCAAGTGATGCATCAAAGTTTGACTTAAAAAAATCTTGAATGGTTATAAAAATGCTTATTATTATTAAAATATTTTATAAAAATAATTAGTTTAAAAATCTTGAATGATATTAATGATATGAAGAGTTCCAGAAACTTCCTACTTCTGTTTATCCGTCTGATTTTACGGTCAGTTTCTTTTGACCGCCCCCTGTCATTTTAAAGAATATCACAACGGCAAACGCGTCAAGTATAAAAGCCTAGTCCATTTCGTGAGGTGCGCGCGCAGTCAGCAGAGGTCTGCGATGCGGCGCCAGGCGAAAGTATAAATCAGGCTTTATAAATGTGGAGTTTTAGATGAAGCACAAACAGGCATTTGTAGCTCCGCCCTCTTCTGAAATGAGCACAATCTCATTTGCATTTAAAGCGACAGTCACCAAAACACCACAATTAGGATCGAAGCCTAAAAAGGTCAGTTTCAGAGAGCTAGAAAACATTATCTGTGTGCTATTTTGAGCTCAAACTTCACTACACACTCAAGGTACATCAATGATTGATTTAACATCTTTAAAAAAGGGGCATAACATGTCCCCTTTAAGCATTCATTTAGTTGTTCAAGTGTAAAACAAAATGAAAGACCACCTAAACACAAGCGCCATCACAGAAAATACTGTGGTAAAATAAATTTCCATCATTTAAAAAGACATCATGCAGAACAATGGAACTTAATGCAGTGGTTCTTGTCTGGTGTGAACCCCACTATACATCATATCCCAATCAAGCAGTGAAGATCATTGATTTTAAAGAGATCTTAAATGCTGTGATTTTATTACGACATGTTCACCGGAAGCTGTTAAGCTGACTTACTGAAAATGCATACAGTACAACGAGTGTAGTGTAGCCTAGGCAGAATATCAACACTGAAAACCACACAGAGAAACTCCACAGTCTGCATTGATAAACACCGGGGGTGGGGAAGATTTCCTGCTTTTCAGACCACAATCAATGACACAATCACAAAGACATTTAAGCATTGATTTGCATGATTGGATTGGCCGCTAACAGACAGCGCTTTCAACCAATCAGATGTCTCCGTTTCAGTGAGCTTGCCAAAAAAAGCCCTGTGGGAAACGTATAGGGAGTTTCCTTTCATCCTACGGCAATTAGCAACAGCATCACCTGTTGCCAAGACGATTTAGCAAGACGTAGCAACAACGACTCTCTCGACATCAACAGAAAGATGTCACACATGCAACAAAGCAATTATGAAATTATAAATTATTATTATAAAATATGATATACAAAATACAAAATCGCTGCGCTTTTAATAAAACCACAAAGTCAAACGCAACCTGCAGGAAGCAAACAGCAAAATAATATCATTTTCACACGGAGGATATGCGAGAAAGCATGCATTTACCTGTATGATGGCTTTATCCGACTCTCACGTTACGAGATTAGCTGGCGTGCATGCATTGAATGTGAAAGTGTGTGTGTGTGTGTGCATCTGTTGAGCAACTGAAAGAGTCTTGGAAAGGAAGCAAGGAGTGGTGGTAACCTCAACAACACCTGTGTGCTGTTACAAGCAACCAATAATGTGTGTTTTCTGTATGTCAGCAGACGCTCACGGCTAAATATGGAGACCTGATAATGGTGGAAAAAACCTTAACTGAAACACATCAGTGTTACAAGACCACATACGCACTCGCAAACACTTGAATAAACAGTTGAAATTAGAACTGTTAAAATAAACCGTATTTCTGCGAGAAATATAGTCATTTGTTTTTATTTAAAATGATTTGGGGCTGCACTATAAAAAGATGCCGTCCCAACACAAATCCATTAAGTTAACTGAATCGTTTTTACAAATTTAAGTTTGAACATAAAACCACTAAGTTGTCTCCAAAAAACCCTTAAGAATTGAGTTGATTCAGCTCATTTTAAATAAGCAGTTCAAACAAGCAGCAAAAGTCATTTTGTTTGAGTCATTTTTTAAAATTGATTTGTATTACTTTAAGCAAAAAAATGTATTCTATTATTCTACACTGGAAAACATTTATGAAATATTGATTATTGGATTACTTTTATTATCGGAACATGTGGTCATGGAAAGGATGACTGCTATAGCTATTTAGATTATATTTTTGTAATAAAAAAAACATTTTATTTACATTTTTTCCAAGATAAACCAAACCTTTCATTCGAAATGTCCTTCGGTTTCTGTGTACAGTACATTGATTATTGTATTATTATTATTATTATTAGAACATTTGGTCATGGAAAGGATGACTGCTATAGCCATGAAATATTTATAAAGCTATATATTATATTATATGGGGGGGGGGGGGGGGGGGGGGGGGGGCTGGTTGACTATTCAAATGATGTTTTATTTAAAAATGTTCACATTAAACCATTTTACCAGTTCACATTTTATTTCGATGTGTCATTCAGTTTGTGTATACGGTACATCATATGATATGATAATAGCATTACATGTGTGCTTATGGTTTATTATTCATATATATTAGGGCAGATTAGGATGTTCTCCCCGTGTTGGCGTGGGTTTCCTCCACAGTCCAAAGACATGCGCTATAGGTGAATTGGGTAAGCTAAATTGTCCATAGTATATGTGTGTGAATGAGAGTGTATGGGTGTTTCCCTGTGATGGGTTGCAGTTGGAAGGGTATGCTGAGTAAAACATATGCTGGATAAGTTGGCGGTTCATTCCGCTGTGGCGACCCCTGATTAATAAAGGGACTAAGCCGAAAAGAAAATGAATGAATGAATTAGGGCAGATTATGATTTGATTATCGGTATAGATCTTCTATTGGTTTATTAATCCAAAATTCGCCTAATCGTGTGACATCTTGTAATATTCAGTAAATTCCATTTTTACAATGGGATTTAGTGATTCCAGATTGTAAAATCATAGGGTATACTTTATAATGCTAATATTTTAGTTAATGCTATTACTAGTACTACATAATTATTTCAGCAAACAAGATAAGATTCAATAAATGAAAAACTTAAAAATAAATATGGGTTGTACAAGCTATAATGTTAGATTTATAGATTTAGCGTCATCAGCAACAGTAGTAGTAACAGTGAATTTTTCACATTACTGAATATTTAATTCACATTACTGAATATTTATTAGTTTATTTTTATTCAGCTGATTATTTATTCATTTTATTTTTAGTAAAATTACAGCTTCTAAGTTCTGTGTGCTCAAACCAAAAGTTTCTCGCAGTACTGTTTTTGTAATAAATGGAAAGCAAATGACATTCGTCTCCTCCACTTTTTGGCTAATCCGAAAAATGGTCTGATCCGTGACTAAAAAACCATAATGTGATCCGAACCGTGAGATTTGTGATCCGTTACACCACTAGTTTATGCACATTTTTTAATCAGATAAACAGTTTATCCTACTTGATCTTGATGTTTCTATTAAGCGTTTTTAAGCGATACTCCAAAATTCACTGATAAAAACATAGCTAGTGACATGAATGAAAAGCATTTCTTCATCAGTGAGATCAGTCAGCCGAACATTTAACCTGAACGACTTGAAATGCAGCCCACATTTTTACTCGCTGGCACCATAAAAAAACACATACATTCAGGCGGCGTTTCTCTGCTTTTGCCCCAGTTTCTCAAAAGATGGATCAGCGCCAGTTCACCTCTGGGGTGCTCTCACTTTTCAACTCAAGCGTGAAAACAGACGATCCGAGAGGAGAAAACAAGTGGATGAGATGTGTTTGTGTGGCCTGAAAACAACAGCCCAGTACCGCTCTGAGTAATCTGACCTCCACACAGGCAAGAGGAAAATCTCCCCTACAGACAGCATAACAATCAAGATAGTGTTTCCTGCGTGGGAAAAAAAGTCCTTGAAGCATACAAGTATTGAGGGCAAACAACCTGCATTAAGCCAGATGGTGGAAGATGATCAGTCTGCGCAGAAAGAGCAAGAGACCTCAGATTGCCTGATAACCGCACAAGCTTTAACGGATGGCTTAGCATCTATTGATTCCATAAGGAAGTGCGCGCTAAGCTGTCTGGAAGCAAAATGAGATTCAAAGTGAAGGCTAACAAACAACTCTAAGTAAATGCACATGAGACGGCGAGTCTATCTGGGTCCAATCGGTCAAGATCATTAATGATACTGGCTTGTAATACGCTTGGCTTCAGCTCGCCAAGCCTGTCGGATCCTGCTGCTTACTTTGAAGACAGGAATCTACAGTATAAACTCGCTCAAATAAACGGGACAGATTAATTGGTTGACCACAATTAGTCGTCTACAAAGACTGGGATGACATGCAGATGTGAAACTCGAGTGCAATTTAGCACGGTTGCAAAAACGAAACCCCACATACAGTCTTTGTTTCTGCATCTGTGGATTTCAGAAGTGAAATAGTGATGCAGATGTTAAAAAATGTCTTTGGTTAATCCTCTCTATGCTGTAAACTTGTGTGTAGGCTTATCAAATGATCAGGTATTAGCGAAATGATCAGATGTGCTCCAATCAAGACTTACAACACATCTGTTTAGCTGTGCCTTCACTGAATGAGCACTGTTTGTGACCTTAACTACGATTCATTTTATTGAATTCTTTTATTTTTATAATTCAGCTACTGTACTTGAATACTGTTAGACTCGGGAAACGATAAAACACTTTATTTCAGCAGTATATTTTTCTTGATTGTATTTATAGATTGTTATGCATGAAAATACTCATGATACTGGAATTCGGTACAAATCGATACTGAAATTTTAAAAACGTCCATTTCCCGCTAACATTTGAGCCGTTGATTGAGGCTGATTGGCCGTTGTGTTCACGTGCTCAACAGAAATGACTGATTGGCCGTTAAGGTCATCAGTTCACCGAACTCACCGCTGTTTACTGAGTGTAAGCACAGATACAGGGACACTGGAGCGTTTTAAAGCCGCGATTCATCAGCGGATCGCTCATAAGTCAGCTTATAGACAAACCAGCTGATCGACGTGACTTTGAAACGCTCCAGTGTCCCTGTATCTGTGCTTACACTCAGTCAACAGCGGTGAGTTTGGTGAACTGATGACCAGTCCAACATCTACATTAGCAGGAGGATGAAGATGAAACCATTTCAGCAAGACAATGACCCAAAACACAGCCGAGGAGACTCTCAGATGCTTTCAGAGAAAGAAAATCAAGCTGTAGAATGGCCCAGCCAATCACCTGACCCGAATCCAATAGAGAATACAGAATAAAGCTCAGATTTGATAGACGAGACCCACAGAAGCATCAAGATTTTGACACTGTTGAAGTTTGTAAGAAACTCACACCTGAGCAATGCATGTGTCTTCATTCTCCATATGAGAGGCGTCTTTAAGCTGCAGCACCAAAACAGCCTTTTATATTAAGTATTAAACACATTTAAGTAGTTCAGCTCTTTCTCCTTGTGTCATTCCATTGTTACACAGAACTCATGTTTACAGATTGGTTTTGTTTTGTTTTATTTTTGTATTGTTTGGGTTTTTACCAAAATCTGGTTTAATTCCATGTCAGCAGCTCCTTTAGGAATATTATTCCCAGGAAAAAAAAACATGACTGTGTTCAATACTTATTTCCCCCGCTGTATATACGAGCAATGGATCTAAGGTGCTACCTTTGCTAGCTCTGAAACTCTGTTATTTTCCTGTGTGGAGGTCACAATCTTGTCCTCTCGCCACTGAGGCTGAAGCTCTGGCTCCTCAAAGTTTGTTTTGCAGCATTTAAGCTGTAGGCGTAAGTGGAATGAGTCAGCAAAAAAAAAAAAAAAAAGGAAAAACACTTCAAGTTCAAATCGCAAAACATGAGTCACAACAAAAACAGTTCACATTCAGAAAGCCAAACGTCAAAATCCCTGACTTTCAATGAGTAAAATGCTGAATTTGCGTGACTTATACTGAATAGAAAAACCGCAGCTGTTGCATCCCTCCAGAATTTAATGATTCTGCGATAGCCCAATTTAACGCAAAACTAAACAAATGGCACAAAATATAAGGAAGCTTGGAATTTTATTTAATTGGCCCAGATTGGCCAGCAAGGACACTTCCTTGTTCAAATTCCTTCCATGCATTTGCATTCTTTTGTATTAAATAACATTATATTCATGTTTAGAAAGTGCTCATCCGGTATGCGATACCTGGAGTTGTCGTAGAAACTTTAGGCGTAACACACATTCAGCCTATTCGAACAAGGCTACGTTCATTGTATTGGTCTCCAAAAATTAATCATAACGTGATTTTCTTATGCTGTTTTTGAAGAGATTTTAACAGTTGTTTATTTTCATATTTTAGAGTCACGTATTAAATATGCCGTAGTAGGCTTTATATGGTTAAGAGGTAAACCTGTCTTTGTTTCTCTCTGTGTTACCTTTATATACATTACAGAGACCAGTGATTCTTGGGGTCAAAAAAAGTAATGAACTAAGATGTGCACATTTGTATATATTTCCACAACAAAATAATATAAGAAATGCTGCAAATATTGGCATAAATTGAGAACATTTGCTGCCAAATCAGTCATTTTTTCAGTCAGTTCTTGCTAGAAGGGATACAGCTGCGGACGGAAGTTAATGAGAATTATTTATATTATTTATTAAATTACCAATTAATTGTATTTTATTAACAACTATCCCTACCCCAACCCTAAAATCAACCCTCACAGTAATGTATAAGCTAATTATACAGAGTATTTAAACGTCATTTTGTAGGCCACAAAACTGAGTGGCGTTCCAGAGTTTCATCTTCACTATGGAAACTAGCAGACCACCCACATGTTTTACTCCCCAACAAGCCCCGCCCCCTGACCTTAGGTTATTCCACATAAGCAGAGCTCATTACAATAATAACCCTCACTCAAGGTGACCCAGTGGTGCACTGACGGTAGGAGATGGAAGAAGGGCAGGGTGGGTCAAGAGAGAGCTGATGGAGATAAGGATCCCTCGGGGATCCAGGAGAAGAAACAGTTCTTGGAATTTGGCAATGTGGACTGAACCAGGAACTGATGTTAGCTTTAGAATGTTCCAAAGTAGATTAACTTGTCTAAACGTCGGATAACAACCCAGCACATGCCAATAATTACAAACAGATTCTGGATTTAATCTAATTTGTAATCCTATTCGTCAGTGACCAGCGGTATGTTATGAACATTTTAATGCCAAATAAAAAAATAATAATAAATAAAATTGTACATCAAGCTAGACATCGCAGATATACTTTATCACATGGCTCTCTGGAATAATCAATTCTGATTGCTCAGTCATGACCTTCCAAGGTGTGTTATTCCCAGATAACCACCACCGAAACTAATAAAAGATGTACTTCATATCCTCTTGACCGTCAGACTATATAATGCACAAGACATGTCACTCGCATAGTTTTGAATGGGGAAAAGTGTAAAACTGTTAATATGGTGAATGCAGATTTTGTTTGATTCGAACGTTTAGAAACGAAATGTAAGAAACGGTTGATGGTTATCTTTATTGGTGACTCCATGGGTGTCGCTAGACCCCACGTGCCCCAGTAAAAATCGCCAGTGTCCCAGTAAATGCTTTGAGTCACAGTTTACTTTATATGTAGGTGTATTAATTAAGAGTGGTAATCGAAGAATAAAGATGTTATTCCCTATGTACAACCGAATCAACGCTTGCGAAATCGCCAAAAGCACCGAAAAAGATGCTTGTGCACAGAAAACCCTAATTGCGCACCTCACGCACCACTCCTGCTGAATCCCAGTTGTTAACATGCACAGCGAAAAAATACGCACTGCTCACGCGCCACTTATACATTGTGAAACCGGTGTGAGCATGCAGTAAGTTTTGCTACTTCACAAAACTAATGTTTAAGAAATATGCTGATGATCTTATTTTGTCCTGTAAGATAGATTTTTGTAGAAAAAGCAGAAGAGAGATGATGAGTCAGGGAAGAAAGACTTAACATTAATTCTCGGTCATCAGTGTCAGGTGTCAGACAAAAGATAATTCTACACATATTTTTGTGTGTTCTCTAGAATTGTCGTATGAAATTAATATTCATGCAAAAGGTTTTAGCATATCTCTCCAGTTGTGTCTTTACATTGGATTGATTTCTCTTATTTACTGAGAATGATAATTGTATAATAATAATGCTTTTATAATAATAATACTTTTATTTATTTATATTATTTAGTATATATATTTATATGAGGATAAAAAATGTTGCGGTTGAGGGGGGGGCCGTGCCCCAGTAGAGCATTATGTCTAGCAACAGCCCTGGGTGATTCCAAATATGAAGTTTAATCGTAAGCTTAGGAAACTGTGAATTTTTGGAGAATTTGATGTTTCCCCATTCAAACAGAATGGCCGAGCATCCGGTTTTAAAGATGGCCACTGACTGAAATGACTTGCCTTGAAGGGACTTTTCCATCAGTAAATACGTTCACATCCCTACACCTCACTTTGTCCTCCCTCTTTTTTCCCACCTACTCAAACAGCTAAAGAATCCCAGAGAAACTGACAACGCTCTTGAATGTTGAGAGCTGCGCTACAAGGACATTGCTTGTTCCCCAACAGCAGGAGAAGGGAAGGGGTAAAGAGGAAGAAAATAAATGCGCCCTGGGTGCTTTTGACTTGGCAGGACTTGGAGAAGCTCTTCAGGCAGAGTTTATCTGCTGGGTGCTGGCAGTCAGCCGACAGACACTGCTGGTGCACTGTGGGCTACGGGGACGCTGAATATACTGCATCCTCAGACGGTGACAGACCTGTCACTTACAGTGCACTATCTGCAGGGATTTACAGACAGGGAGAAAGAGAAAAGGGAGATAGAGAGCGGCAACTATTTTTAGCAACTCAAAGGCTTCCTGTTACTGTTCAGCAAAGCAGGAAGGAGGGGCAGCCTAACCGAGAGAGAGAGAGAGAGAGAGAGAGAGAGAGAGAGAGAGAGAGAGAGAGAGAGAGAGAGAGAGAGAAGGAAATATGAGAGAGACTCAACCCTCTGCTTTCATCCACATAAAAACATGACTAACACTCATCAGTCAGCGAGTAACACCAAAGACCAGAAGCCAGAAACAACAAGCTCTTTACTGTCAATGCCATTGCTGTATTCTTCAGCAAGCAATTTACTGTCCTTGCAAGTCAGACAATGGACAACATATCAACAATCTTATCACAAAGAAAACATTAAGACCTTGTAAATACAACTTGTAATAGGTATAAAAGATCAACCTGAGTCAACCAACCAAAAAGAGGTTACACAAGAAAAACCAAACAAACAAGTAACAGATTCGAATTAAGGGCTCGCTCAAACAACAATTTCAGCCAAAACCCGGAAACTTTTAATGTACCTAAACTTTTAATTTACATGTTTGTTTACACGACAACAGCATTTTGGGGACAGAAAATATCTGAAATCAGGTTACAAAGTGAATGTTTTTGCAAATGCCTTGATTGTGATCTCTGTGTAAACACCCGAAAACGAGAGTCTCTGAAAACGATGATGTGATGCACATGCATGGTACCTGTTTAGGGAGGTGTAAATTAAAGGTAAGAGCAAACAAACACACAGCAATGGCAATAGTAAGTATGTGGCAATAGTATGTGGTAGCATTGCTGCTCAAGAGTTTGCTAGCACTTCATCAGCAAAGTGTGGATTTACTTTCAACATTTACAATCAACAGCGAAACACATTACACACACATACAAACTGCAAATTTTACATACACCAATGCCGAGCCGCTGATGACACAGTCACTTCCTTACAGATACTGTTTACTAACAAGATGACAGTTCTGGCTTATGTAATACAGGATTTCTGAAAAAACTTTTCGGTTTTATGCTACAACATTGATGTGTAAACGTAGCATCAGAGAGAGAACCAAATTCACACACATCCTTTGAAGTCTCAGAATCTATGCCGCAAATCTGACACTGGTTGACGCTTTGCATGCATTCAAATGTTCACATACTGAAGAATGCAGTGAGGTCTAAATACTTTAAGCATGACAGGACCAACCCAGAGCAAACTGCATTCAGAGAAAAGGAAGAAGGGAGATTAGAGGTTGCAGGTCCATTGTATATTTGGCAAGCCGCAATACTCGCAATCACCATTATGCAAATCCTAGCTGGCCATCAAGTCTAAGAATATTTTCTCTGAGGGACAGTCAAGAACAGACATACAGAGCAAAGACTTGACTGAAAAAGGCTGACTGTGTGTGGTTTCACCAATTCATGAGCACCCGTCAACAAAGAGCTTTTCGGTGGATGCAGTAAACAATGCCCTTGGGTACACTGTATCCACAGCATGGACTTTAAAAGTAAGAAGAAGAAAAAAAGTTCACACTCTCGTTCTGCTTTTCTCAGAGAGGAGCCTCCGTTTGATGACCTCGTTAGTTCAAGCACTTAATCCGCTAATGCCCAGATAAAACTAAATAAGAGAGGACGGGAGGAAAAGCAGGAGGCAGAGAAGGGTGAGAGAGAAGAAAGATAGACGTTACGACTAACTTACTAAACAGTGGAAAATCTGACCACATGCTTGAATCTAGATTAAGTCCACAGAATTGTAAGGCGTTATAAGAAGGATATAGGGCATTATATTTTATTATACATTTAGTATTATAATTAGCTTTGTTATTTGGATCAATAAAGATTTAAACAAAAACAATTAAAGATCGTTTCTAGAATGGATATTCTTGGTTTGCCTAAAACTTCTGTTGGGTTGAGCTCTTAGTGTGTTTCACACAGGTGAATGGGCTTGACAAAACGTCTGTAACTTACTCCCTCCTCTCTGGATGAACCAGACACTCTTATCCAAAACATCTTGCAATTCTTGGTAAAACAAAATTGCCTTGAAGATTTAGTAACTTAAGACTTTCATTTATTCATTTTCCTTTGGCAGAGTCCTTTATTTATCAAGGGTCGCCACAGCGGAATGAACTGCCAACTATTCCAGCATATGTTTTACGCAGCGGATGCCCTTCCAGCCGTAACCCAGTACTGGGAAACACCCAGACACACTCACATTTACACACACTACGGCCAATTTTGTTTTACCCAATTCACCTATAGCGCAATAACCGGCAATAACGGAAACCGGAGCACTCGGAGGAAACCCATGTGAACACGGGGAGAACATGCAAACTCCACACAGAAATGCCAACTGGCCCAGCCGGGACTCGAACCACAGGATGTGAGGCGACAGTGCCCGTGCCGCCCATACCTTAGACTTATAATAGCATTTCATACTGCTACTCCCTGATGATTTGAAGTGCTTTGGATAAGTGTTTACTAAATAAGTAAATGTAAAAAACGTAAAATTTAGAGCTTCTGTTGTATGACAGTAAACGCTGTAATTTTGGTTGATGTCGCAATCACCTGCAAAATCAAGAAGTAATTCAAGAGCCAAGCAATGAAATGTTGCAATCTGCAAACGCCAATGCTCTTGGCTCAGTACAAAACCCAATTTCCTCCTGAGAGACAGATCCTTAAGTGGAAAAGGGGTTTAATCTGAGAACTCAGCAACTCCAGCATTTCATCCAGAGCCAGGGGATCAATTTGCAGGGCAGAGAGACAAAAGGAAATGAGAACCCAGAGTGCCTTCTTGCACTTAGTGAAGAGGTGAACCACAGATATGAGAGAGAGAGAGAGAGAGAGAGAGAGAGAGAGAGAGAGAGGGTAAGATAGTCTGGCAGGCCTCCAGAACAGACTTGAATACTTTGATGTGGCTTTTTCGAGGCTAAAGGGTCAGTATTTGTTACACCCCCTATAGTTCTTTCAAACAGTCACACACTGTGCAATGAAAAACAGCTCTTCCTTTTTAGATTGATTATCATCAAGTTGTTGCAGAACTCAGTGACCAACAGCTTGACCAACCTGAAAAACATGTTTCCTGTTAGCCAGACTGAACATGCAAGCATTGATGATACCCTGATCATTCGCAACTGCTGACTAGAAAACAAACACACAGGACCAACAAGTAAACCATCAAGCTTCAAACAGATTAACAATGTCAGGTCAGTCAGGCAGGCAAAGAATGGTCTCTTTTTCAAACACGTTTCCAGTTGACACAACACTGTTGCTGGCCAACAAGCTTTAACAGTTTGTTTACCAGCATGACAAAATAGCCCTGGGTCCCTTTGGTTGACTGCCTTCTTTTTGCCTAATTTTCACTGAGCAGTACGGTTCAGTATAGTACAGTACTGTTTGGTACAAGTCACCTTAATTAGACTTGTGTTTCAAATGCCAAGGCAACACTTTTGGTAGACAAGGTGTACAACAAAGTTGTGATAGACATCATACTTGCTGGAAGAATTAAGCCACAAGGGTTATTCGCATAGAGACTCAAGTATAGATGTATGACATGTGCACACAAATAAAGAGAGAAGACATTTGCAGATGCCCTTGTAAACAACAATAGAGAACATGCAGCAAATTCTGTTCTTGCTTCTTGGTATGTCAGCATTTGTCACAAGACAAGATAGTTACTGTATTTTTATGATGTCATGTTTCGACTGTGTTTAAAAATGCCACTTCTTGTGTTTTCATTCACCTGACTTATTGCAAGTGCTGGTGACAATTCTCTGTAAACCGCTTGTTAAGTTGTGACGTATGGAATACTGTTTCCAGGTCCAAGCTGCTGCTCAGTTTAATTGAGAAAATATTTGTTTATGACCTCTTTTTAGTCATATAACACATTAAAGCGATGTTTTAAAAATGAAATCATGGTGTACACAACAGTCTCGCTGCATTGCTGCATCACAGCAATATTTTAACAACATATAAAAAATTAACCACTTTCTGGCCATCTAATATTAGGCATGGTTATATGCATTGCGATTGTGATTTTCGAATTTTGATTTTACGTTTATTATTACCATTTGTTGAGCCTCCCTGTACAGTTTGATAGAGAATTTAGATCTGGAAGCTGCTTCGCAAAACATCAGTCTTAAGCGGATAGCGTTCATCACTGAGTCTAACTCCACCCTTTTACCATTCTGTTGTGACAGATACCCTTTGAAATAGGGCTAAAAAAAAAAGAGGTAGAATATGTTTGTTTTTTCTTTGAAAGTGGAAATGGATATAAATGCGTACCGTACTGTACCAAACTGTACAACTCAGTGGAAACAGTCCTTTTGAGTCCTAACACAAAAAAGTAACTTACAGAAAATGCAAACTACACAGTGCGCACAGCTGATGACTCAAATAAAAAATTATACATGAATGAAGTAACTTCAGCACCTTCCTTCCTTCCAGGCACTAGGAAAGAACACATCTAGCGGATAATCCGTTTCCTACAATGTCAAATCAGACTCTTTATTATGCGTCATTGAAGTGATTAAAGAGGATTTACTGCCTTTGTCGGTCACCCTTGATGACGAGATAAAATATTGACAGACCGAAACATTTCTCCTCCTGCACAGAAATTGAGCAGCTGAACGAATGGTGCATGTGTGCCGAGACAGGCAGTTCTACAGGTCTTTGATGAATAGATGGATTTATTCTGACTGTTCCGCGGAGAAGGGTGCAGCATGAGGACAGTCTCGAATATGAATTACCAGCATGCTGATCCTATCTCAGCGGCTGCCGGAGAGAGACAGCAGGGCCTGAATACCAACACACGCTTCCTGGATCAGGACAAGGACTTGATTACTGATGCCTGTCAGGAGGAGTGGAAAAGTCCTTAAGTGTACTCTGGAGGGAAGCCTGCAGGCAAGCACACTCCAGGAGTGAGAGAGCAGCTTTCAATCAATTCTGACTCAAATGGGGGAAGAGCGAGCAAAATAGAGGACGAGAGAGGGAAGACTTCAATCAATCCAGACTGAAGCAAAAGAGCAATGAATATTCACTGGGGGAAAAAAAGAGCTCAGAGCACTGGGATTTCAGAACTAACAGGAGTTCGAAATGGCTACATCTGTATTAGGGATGGGTGAAAAAGACTTAAACTCGATCACAATATTTTTGGCAATAAAATATAATTGATGATTATTTATATGTATTCACCGAGAGACCAAAAAAAAATCCCGTATCTTCAGAGAAAGGTTTTAAGTCTCAATATTAGTTTTATTTTACAAAAAAAAGTCGTCATCCCTTCTCCTGGATACACTGGGAATTCAGAACTAATACAAGATCGAAATGGCTACATCTGTACTAGGCATGGGCGAAATAGAATAAAAATTATAACACCATATTTTCCGGTATTATTGACAATAACGAAATTATTGACAATAATGTATCCACTGTAGGCATAGGATTTTCGAATTTTGATTTTACGTTTATTATCACCATTTGTTGAGCCTCCCCGTACAATTTGATAGAGTGCTTGTACCTAGAAGCTACTGATCCAAGGTTATCTTACCGTCACAATCTTATACCGGCCTATGCCTCATCCACTGAGAGACCAAAAAAAGTCCTGTATCTTCAGAGAAAGGTTTTCATTCTCATATTAGTTTTATTTTTATATTTTACCCATCCCTGCTCCTGGATGGCTACTATCCTGTAGAGCTCAACCACAATCAGGCACACTGAAGCAGCTGCTAAAGCTTTTGGGGGTCATATAAAATACACAAGCAGATGTGCTGAAGCAGGTTAATAATAAACTTTGCTGGACAGTGGGCAGAGTTCGAGTCCTCGAGCATACATTGTAATGTTTCTGTTTCATTCAATGTAAAGATGATATGAATGGATAAATGAATCAAACATGAAAACAAACATGTGTGGCAATATCTGGATTACTTCCGTTCTTTAAGCCATCCTGGGTATTTTATAAGCATAAAGCAATGCTAGTTGTCCTAGCCTTTAACATTGCATTGAATACTATAAAACAGAATGATGGTTTCTTCATTCTGTGATATTAACCAACATCTGGATCTGCTCACAAAAATGAGTTATTTCAAACACTCGACTGGTGCTGTGCAGAAAATCTGTTTGTAAACAGGCTCAAACTCGGAAAAACTAACGGCACAAGTACTACTGTAATAACTCAAATTGTTTACTGTGGGGAGAATTTTTACTGGTTTGGTGCAAATGATACGATATCACCCTTTCCCTAATCCGTACCATCTACAGTACCACAAATAACACAACGTTCAAATGATGACAGGTGGCCCAGCTCTGCCTGGAATTGGAAGGAAAAATTATTGTGGTTTTAACCGTTGGCCTCTCTGGGTATCTTTAAGGGCAAATCCTCCTCAAACCAACCAGAAGAGACATAAGAATGCCAAATATTATGTGGGAGGCAGCACTGCTGGTTTTCAGAGCACATGCAGAAGTAGAGATGTGGGAATATTTGCTTTCCCTGCCCGTGGTGGAAGCAGCTTTGCGGTGATTTGTGGGGTCAAACCCTCCCCCTTTCGGTGGGGCATGAAACTCTGGATGTGTGCTAGAAAGTCTGCTGAATTCTGAAAAAGACCTGAGGCCATATGAAACTTTTAAAGGATAAAGTAAGAATCCATTTGTGTATTTTGCAGGTTATGAGGACAATAAATTGAATCAAATGCAGTTGACCCTGTTGCAGAAGCACAATGTGTGAGGGCCATGTAAAACCTAAACCAAAAAATGTATTTCTTGAAGACTGAAAAACTGTACATTTTATTATTAATCGCTCACCTTCATGTTGCTCCAAACCAGAAACCTTCGCTCAACTTCAGAATACAAATTATGATATATTAGATTAAATCTGAGAGCTCCTCCATAGACAGCAATGGTCCCGACTAATTTAAATATTAGACTCCATAAAATAAAACACTCCCAAAAGAGAACATATGACTACAGCTGTTCAACTGGAATACAAATCAAGCTACGAGGATACTTTTGTGCGCACATAAAACAAAAATAATGACTTTATTCAACAGTTTCTTGTAAATAAAGTGATGTCATTTGAATTGAAACATGAGGACAGGGTAGGACAGGGTAACTCCCTATCCCCTACACTTTTTTTTTTTTAAACAGCCAATGGTATTTTGTTTTTATCACAGCTCTGCCAGTGAGAGTGGTTGAGCTCAAGGGCATATCAATAGCGTCTTGAAAGGGGTGGGAGATGTCAGATACTAGAGAGCATTTGATTGGTCAGAAGATTTGATGAGAAACTGAAGTATGAGGTGACGTCAAAAAAAACATTCATCCATTTACGCATAAGTAACAAACAGCAAGCTTTGGATGTTTATATCTTCTTAATGCGACTTTTGTCACCGTTTTAGAGCACACTAGCTTATAGCTAACCAACAGAAGACCAACATATTGATACAAATACCTAAAAAACGTTTTGATTTTACTGAGACTTTAAAGTACAAGCGTACCTTTTGAAAAGATCTTTCTTTCTGAGAGTGAAGGGTAATCCATTTTCTGCAGTATTTAGAACAATTTTGAAAAAAACTAATGAATAGTTTTAACAGATACCTCCATTATTGTGAAGTTTCGGAACAGGGATTACACATAGGTTTGCACGATATTGGAAAAATCTGACATTGTGATGTTTTGTTTTTCTGCAATAGATATTGCGATACGAATACAATTACACCAGAAATAAAGAAATCATTAATTAGAATTGATTGGGGTGATTCTCCAAGGGTGTAAAAAATAATAAACAAATTGCAAGCAAAAATAATTACAATAGAGCAACGAAAAAAGTCAAATAAACCATGCTTAATGGTTTTCCGGAGAGTCAAACTGTATTCAGGTACAGAAGTTGAATAATGAAAAGTAAATTAACACTGTATAGTCTTCATTGTATTCATTCAGTAAAATAATTCCTCATTAAAGTTACAAATGTACTTTATTTTGCGCCCAAATGCTCTTGAAATGCCTTTAAACCACATGCCAATGAGAAACTTTCACTCCGTTATGTTTATACTTCACAAAATCTCATGTATTCTCAACTGTTGTGCTGATCAATTATAATCCCAACTCAACATTGCAGATCCTGCGATGTGATTATTGCGGACACACACATTGCGATATCCATACTGAAACCATATATTGTGCAGCCCTAATTCACAACAGCCTGATAGAGAATCTACAGACGGAAAGAGAGGCATGTCACAGGGTAGTGCTGATGGGCCCATCTGGCTCTCTGTGTCCAGAAAGCCAGATTGAAGGGCGCTAATCCAGAGAGACTCGAAGGCCCAGAAATGCCATCAGGTCCCCTTGGCAGAGAATACATGCCCGCTTTGTGTGCCGGGCTGCTGTCAGTGAAGGGTTGCAGGGGCTGCACAGTTACCCCAAGTGGGAACCAAAGCACTCCTTGTTTAATCCTCTGCATAAAGCTCTTAAGGAGGTGGAGTGGAGAGCTGGAGGATCTGAGTTAAGAGACGCCGGCTGGGTTTGGGGACAGAAAGGGGAGGCTGACGGCGATCATGTGGGACTCTGAATGGATTGAGGGGCACAGGGGGAGGCTTTTCATTGCAGGGCCGCTCTCAAAACTCAAATTCTGAATATATCACCCACTGCCTCAGAAACTTTTGTTTGTCACAAGAAAAATTCAGATGGGGTTTGATTTTTTCCATGTTTTTATTAGTAGTAAGAATTTGAAGAAGTGTTTGACAATTCAGAGCCACAAGCAAAAGACAAAACTCAGACGCTGTCACACTGAGCATTATGCACTTTATAACAAAGTTTGTTCGGTTCGGATCATGGTATTGGGGCACAGTACGGTAAAAGTTTCAAAAGATTCAAAATTTCACTAATTTCCAGAAATAAAATTAAAATTTGTGATCATCCCGCACAGCTCTCTAAAGGCAGATTGATATTTCTGCGTCGAGTGATCGCCATGACCGACAGCTCCTGCCTTGTGCATAGTCGTGCATTTATACTTCTGCGTGCTGTTTGTGTTACTCTGCAATAACACTTCCGAAACACTAGCTGGCAGCAGGTTATGTTTATGTTCCTCTGTATCGAGTTTCTTTCGCGGGTTTTTTGTTTTTTCTAAACGCTATCTTAATGGACAAGTAGCTCAAACTCGCTCATTCAGAGGTGGGAACCGGCGGACGTGCAACAACTTTAATCATAAGGTAAACACAAAACAAAAGTTTCCATCTGAAGCTTCTTCACGGGACTCCACACTTGTAAACACTCACTCCATCGGGTTCGTGGATCTCAGCACCGCCCACACTCGTCAGCGCTACCAAGCAGACCAATCACAGAGCTTGCTGCAACGTGAAGTTACATTTTTTGAGAGGTGCGCGTCGGGCAACACAGTGGCTCAGTGGTTAGAAGGTCGCTGGTTCGAGGCGTTTCTGTGTCTTGAAAGGGGCAGAAGATGTCAGATACTAGAGAGCATTTGATTGGTCAGAAGATTTGATGAGGGCAGCACGGTGGCTCAGTTATTAGCAGTCACCTCACAGCAAGAAGGTCACTGGTTCGAGTCCCGGCTGGGTCAGTTGGTGTTTCTGTGTGGAGTTTGCATGTTCTTCCCGTGTTGGCGTGGGTTTCCTCCGGGTGCTCAGGTTTCCCCCACAGTCCAAGTGTATAGGTGTATAGGTGTTTCCCAGTACTGGGTTGCAGCTGGAAGGGCATCTGCTGTGTAAAACATATGCTGGATAAGTTGGCGGTTCATTCCGCTGTGGCGACCGCTGATGAATAAAGGGACTAAGCCAAAGGAAAATGAATGAATGAATGAGACGTGCACGTCAGTGTCGGCGTCAGCCACGGCGAGAGCTATGCAACCACGCGAACCATACGCGTGCGCTTGACACAGAAGTATAAATCAGCCTGTAACTTATTAAAAGGTGAACTCTCCTGCCTCTCCACACAATGCATTGGATGGACACAATATTTCCTCTTTCTTTGACAAGCTTGAATGAACTTTCCGCAATTAATTAATACACATCAAGGTGCAAGGTTTCTGCGCATGACGAATCTTTCAGATACAAATACGACAAAAAATTCAGTGTACTAAGACCTTTACTCAGGCTGCAGCAAATGTTTTTTTCCAAAGCTGTAGCCTCTGTCATGCTGCATTTTAATGTGATTGGTAGCAACTGACATTTTTCCCTTCTGAAATTGACAAAGACTGTGGCACAGTTTCCCAGTTGAGGGTGCAAGCGCAGGAACTACATGGACACGCAGGTTTGGGAGATAAAGCGTGAACTGAAAACACATTCCTCAGTGGATCAGTCACTGCATGCTACAGCTCTCACAGCGACGCAGTTCACAGAGAGCTTGACATTCTCCAATACACCGCGCGCAGGAGGCTAGCGGCCCGTCATGCAAACACCTCATAAATCCCTCCATTCCTCCGCCCGACTCCACCTTCAGGGGCCCACGGATACAAGGACGATTAAGTAAGAGCGGCAGATAACATTGAGCAACAGCAGGGGAAATATGTTGAGTTTTCACATTTGTGCAGTTATACTGAAAGCTCTTTCTCCCTCTTTCACCAACAGATAAATGCTTTCGACTGCACGGCTGCAAAAAGCAGAGGAACAACCAGGTTAACCAAAGGTCTGGCAGAAATGACACGTTTCACCCAAAAAACAAGTCTGACACATATGAAAGTTCAAAGACAAAACAACGGAAAAACTAAGAAGTGAAAAAGTACAAAACCGGTATGTGGGCTAGACCACAGAGATGACATCACTGAGCAATACAATGATGCACTACTTCCATGCAACACTTTCACAGAATAATGTGGTATTACTATGGTAGATAAACAAAAATGGTAAAACTATGGTTATATTTTGAAGGGGGCATTCGGTGTAGGGCTGCACCATGAATAGTATGCGATTGTCAGTAATAGTATGCGATGTGAATTTGTCAGTAAAGCCGGCTCTGCAATCAGTAGTAAATCTCCAGCATATGCGTTCAGAAGGAGCAGCGATTACTACACAGAGTCAAAGTTCACTTTACATTTCATATTTAAGTCACAGATAATCATTTTGCGTTATTGAAAGCTGGTTGCGTAGCTTCAGTGAACTACGCCCTTTGTAGAAAACGCGGCTAATGTTAAAACTGAATGCACGTGCAAATACCGAATATGATGTTTTTACACCAAATTCACTTCGTAACTTCAGTCGAGTGTCTGAAATTAAGTCTTCTGTGAAATGATGTGTCTTCTTGCACAAAATAAAGCACACAACATTTTCCATAGTATTCTAAGCACTGATAAAAGCATTGCATCATTATCAGAAAAATTGTAATAAGAAGAACTCCAATAATGGTTAATTAATCCCAATGATCAATGAAAGCCGTTTAATCTTCTGTTTATTCTCCGAACACTATAAGGATTTCTTGTGCTACTTCAGCCTGATCTCATGAGGAAACATAACTATTTTACGCTTTGTCAATTTAGTGCCTAATTCCTTCAGTCGTACAAAAATGTACGATTTTAAAAAGGAGGCGTGGCACCAAACCCCGCCCCTAAACTCAACCGTCATCAGGGGATGAGCAAATCGTACTAAATTAGTATAAATCGTATAAATGAGATCATACGAATTCATATGAATTAGCCACTAAATCAAAAATTTCAAATTGCCGTGAGATAGCGTTGGTTACTTCAGGGCATATTTGGTGCCCCTCTGGCCTTCAGGAGGAGATTTACTACTGATCACATCAATGTACTTTCCTCAAATAATGCGCAAGAGAACGGCAGCTTTTGCCAAAATCCGTTGATTTATCGTTCATTGATTGAGGCATTAAGAGTGGGAGGACCCGTTTATTTGCATTACATGCATTTGCATAGAGACAAAGTGTCTGACCTTAGAGAGAGAAAGACAAAGCCACTAGACCTGATTTAGTGTATTGTTTATTCCACAGAGGAAAAAGGGCAGAAAAGACTTTCAAATAAACACAAATGATGTGTTAAAGTAACCAGGGTTTAAAAAAAAGAAGAGAAGAGTATAAAGGAGCCAAACAAAGCCCTGCCACATCTCTGGAGAACTCGTATAGCATTTCTGAAAACTTTTGGTTTGTCTGGTGTTGAAGTTTGGGTCCTGTCAGGAGAGATGAGCTGAGAGCCTGAACTGAACTGGCACCTGCCTTTAAACATTTATGGCCGATGCATTTTTAACATGGCACATAAAAAAGGCATGACTGGGTTGTTTTCTCTAGAACGTCCTTCCCAGCTCGCTCGCATACACACACCTGGAGAAAATGCTGGATAAATGGGCAAGACCAGAACTGTGCGTTTGATTACTAGTAGGCATTCCTACTCACGACTCGGCTCGTTTGCATGAATTTGAGTTCTGCTAACTCTAACAGAACATAAATGACTTCAGGTCGTTTTGTTGCTGGAAATCGCTGTCAGTGCAAACACCCCCTGAGACCAGCCAGGTTTCCTAGAAAAATGCATTATTCCTTTCTTTTTTAGTGTTTCAGACTTTCAGGCCAGCACAGTAATCTCAGTAGCTGTTTCCATCCAAATATGCTAATTAGATTTATGTGCAAACCTGGAATATCGCATGAAACATTTGTGAATAAAGCAGCGTTTCCAGTCAATGAAAAACAAAAGTGAACAAAATCATCACTTCCTGCTAAACCTGCACTAATATTGCTGAGAGAAGTGTAGTTTGCTGCACTGTTGGGATTCTCCACTGTGGTGTTTGTTCGTCTCTAATAAATGAGTTGCGCCTCAGAAGACGAAACGCAATGAACGTGGCGAATGCGGTGGCTTTTGGAGGCGTGAGACGGGAGCGCAGACAGATGCTCAAGACAGTTCTGGAGGGAATAATAATAGAAGAAGAATAATACTGAAGCACTGTGATGACGGACTGACGGACGGCTGAGGCCTTTTACAATCAGCAGAGCATCATTTCACATCTGCAACAATGGAGAGCTGGAAACTCCATTAATGCAATGACTTTACTGCTGCACATGAAGGAATTTATTCAGTAAGTCTGCTTTCATGGTAGTTTATGGATCAATTTTTGGTTACACTCAGTAAACAGCGGTGAGTTCGGTGAACTGATGACCTTCACGGCCAATCACAGTAATTTCTGTTGAGCACGTGAACACAACGGCCAATCAGCGCTGTTTAAGAACGTGCTCAACAGCGCTCAAATGTTAGCGGGAAATGGACGTTTTTAAAACTTCAGTATCAATTGGTACCGAATTCCAGTATCGTGCGACCCTAACAGACACACAGCCAGACAGACAGACAGACAAACAAACAGACAGACAGACAGACAACCAGCCAGACAGACAAACAAACAGACAGCCAACCAGCCAGCCAGACAGACAACCAGACAGACAGACACACAGCCAACCAGCCAGCCAGACAGACAACCAGACAGACAGACAGACACACAGCCAGACAGACAGACAGACACACAGCCAGCCAGACAGCAGTGTAGCGGCTGTTAACCTGACAACTCACCTGTCAGCGCACCTGTCTGAGAGCAAGCACAGTTTTTCCACAGTCCATCAGCAAAGTGGGCCAATACGTCAGAAGCAGAGCGAGATATGACACCAGCCCGGCTCATTATCAGTGCGAGGTGTGTGTTCGTGTTGTAAACGAGAACACGGCCAGCGCTTTTAGCTGTCAGTTCAGCAGACACTGCTTTAATGCTGAAAACGCCGCTTCAATTCACACGCTTATTAGCAGGTAATTAGCATCGAGTCTGTTACCAAACAATCGCTTAACGCGGTGGCGATAATCTTACATTGAATTTGCCTTTCCTTAAGAACGAATATGACTAAAAGGAGGCTCGTGATCTCAGGCTCCGAGAACGAATGGGCTTATAAAAAGATGACTACCCACAAACCCCCAGTGGTTTGCAGAGCTCTTCTGCAGCTGTGGATCTGGTTAAAAATAGCTGCGATTTGAGTAGGGCATTAAGTGTGAGATCCTCCTCCTAAAAGGCACCGATTGTTCTCTGAGAAATAATCTGATGTCGGAGCTGCTTTCTACACCAAACACACAAAGCAAATATGCAGAACAAGCTTGAAGAGCCAGATATTTACAGAACATGTGAGATGAAGTTGGTTACGGTTTGTCAGGTTTTAGAGGGAACAAGTAGCAGACATTTGGATATGTATTAAAACTAAAATAACACTGGTAACACTTTACAATAAGGTTGTATTAGTTCATGCATTTATTAACATGAACAAACAATGAACAATACATTTATTACAGTATTTGTTAGGGGTGTAAAGGATCACGGCGACGTGACGCGCCTTCCAGACGCACAAGTTGACAATGCCGGAGCGCATCCGGCATTGTTACAAGAACTGACCGATCAGCTTCAGCTTGTATGGAATATACACAGACTAATTATCTCACTTATATCGGAGTGACAGCAATGTTTTGTCAGCTAGTCATCATCTGAGAAAACGGTTGATGGTCGCCTAGCAACCTACGAAATTACCGGTCCGCGGTAAAATTGTCAATGGTTGACCAGTCGGCGGTGATAAAAACGAAAAATGCAAAAAAAAAAAGAAAGAAAAAAGTGCTTGAATCCACTTTCACACAAAGCAACAAGCAACACAAGAAAATGAACACACGAAGCTGATTTATCTGGCTTCACTTTTTTCTGGTCGCTCAAAAAAGAAAGCTGGGGGGTGCTAGCGCAGACTTCTTGACTGCGTTTGCATGCATTGCAGTGGGCCGAGCATGTGACAGCCTGTGGTGAGGCTGGATCGGGCCTGCAGCGGCTGGATTGCAGAGAGCCAGAGTGAGGTAAACAGATGAATAAAACATTGTGGTTTTGTGCAGGCCTGACCTCGGTTAACACCACGCTGTTTACACACACAAGAGCAGTGTGTGTAACGACGAGGGGAGTGGCACACACTCACACAAAAGCACAAAGACGCTGAGCATGAAACAGATATGCTCATGTTCTCCTTTCAGCGCACAATCAATGGACTGACTCACAAAGTTCCTCCGTCTTGACCCATTTATAGACCGGCGTCTGTTATTATGCAAGCGTGCAAACCAGATATTACACAGGGCTATCAAGGGCGTGCCATTGTGTTAAACTTGATTCACCAGATTAAAAAGACTAAATGTATATTTATAAATATATGTATTCTTCAAGGGCAGCACGGTGGCTCAGTGGGTAGCACTGTGGCCTCACAGCAAGAAGGTCTCTGCTTCGAGCCCCAGCTGGGTCAGTTGGCGTTTCTGTGTGGAGTTTGCATGTTTCTCCCCGTGTTGGCGTGGGTTTCCTCCGGGTGCTCCGGACAGTCCAAACACATACACTTTACACATGTCCCTTTATTCATCAGGGGTTGGCACAGCGGAATGAACCACCAACTATTCTAGCATATGTTTTACAGAGTGGATGCCCTTTCAGCTGCAACCCAGTACTGGGAATCACCCATACACACTCATTCTCACACACACGCACACACACACACACTCATACACTACAGCCAATTTAGTTCATCAATTCCCCTATAGCGCATGTGTTTGGACTGTGGGGGAACCAGAGCACCCGGAGGAAACCCACACCAACACGGGGAGAACATGCAAACTCCACACAGAAACACCAACTGACCCAGCCGGGACTCAAACCAGCGACCTTCTTGCTGTGAGGCCACAGTGCTAGCCACAGTGCTAACCACAGAGCCACCGTGTTGCCATTATTAAGAGTTGTTTTTCTTCGTTTTTTCTTTCTCACACCACACACTACAAGACTTTTGCTGCTTATTCAAACTACTTTTTTAAACTGAGTTGAAGCAACACACTTCTTCAGTTGTTTTTGGGACAACTTAATTATTTTAAGTCGAATCCATTCCAATTTGTACAAACAATCAAGTTAACTTAATCGATTTGTGTTGGGACGACATGAAGGAATTGTTTGGAACCCAGCATTTTTTACAGTACAGGACACTTTCACAGTACAGTACAGTAAATAACAGCAACAGAAGTGATAAAGTTAGCAACCCCTTATATTTTCTCAAACGCCAGACTTCAAGCAATATAAACAGAACTATTTGTTTTTCAAAAATGCTTATGCCTATTTGTAAACTTCCCAAATACAAGTCAAACCAGGCCATTTCAGCTTTTAGTCTGGAGCTCTTACCCTCCTAGCTGGCGGGGTTTGTTGTCTGGATGTCCTTTGCATTCATAGCTGCAGCTCAGACGAGTCTTTTTCTCTGGGTTTCAGCCATAGACAGGACAGCATGGGCGTTTCCTGGCTCGCTAGCCCAGGGGCCTAAAATACCCAGGGGCTGCGTTCACAAATTGTGCGGTGAGCAAGTTTAACAGCCTCTCTGTTCAAGAGCCGAGACGCTGTGCCAAACTTACATGAGGGGTGAGAGAAAGGGGAGGAACTACAGAACGCGGAGAGAGAAAGAAAAAACACAAATGTGAGAGACGGGGAATGAAATGAGATGAGAAAAGGTCAGTGCCGACACTCATGTAAACACCAGCTGAGGATTTACAGAAAGAGACAAAGAGACTTTAAACCCAAGAGGAGCAAGAGACATTCCAGGAAAAGACAGACCTCCCCTCCTCTCCCAACTGGGAAAGCTTTGTTTTAATGGAGTACAGGCTTCCTGGCCGCTGTCAGCTCGGGAACGGATGTAAAGAAGTGAATGGGTCCTATTCACACTGTAATGCTCCTTTCAAATCTGTTTAGAGCAAACGCAGGTCTATTTTTGTGTTTATTCACACTTTATTTGAAGGCTACAACACAAACTGCTGTTTTGGACACGTTTAACTTCATTGGTTTATAGTTAACTTGCTAGGTTGTACTTAAAACGCACATATAAATCATTCAATCAGATTACACCATTAGCATTGCGCTAAAAAAATGTAATAAAAAAAACAGTTTAGATAATTTTCCTATTTAAAGATTGACTTTTGTGTAGATACAGCATGTGCTAAGACCGACGGAATAAGAAAAGTTGCTATTTTCTAGGTCAATATAGGAACTAAATTCTCATTCTGGCGTAATAATCAAGGAACTTTGCTGCCGTACCATAAAAAATACAAAGCATTTGAGTAGTGTGTGTATTGTGTGTACTATTGTGTAGATATATCAAGTGCTAAGACCGACAGAATAAGAAAAGTTGCTATTTTCTAGGTGGATATAGGAACTAAATTCTCATTCTGGTGTAATAATCAAGGAATTTTGCTGTCATATCAACAAAGCATTTGTGTTTGACACATTTAACTTCAAAACATTGGTTTACAGTTAACTTGCTAGGTTGTAATTAAAAGGTACATATAAATCATTGAATCGGATTGCGCCATCAGAATTGCGCTAAAATGTTTTTTAGTTCATTTAATTTGGTTTAAAGTTTAGTTAACTTTCCTATTTAATTCGGTAGTTACATCATGTGCTAAGACCGACGAAATAAGAAAAGTTGCTATTTTCTAGGTGGATATAGGAACTATACTGTCATTCTGGTGTAATAATCAAGGAACTTTGCTGCCGTAGCATAAAAAATACAAAGCATTTGTGTTTTGGACAGGTTTAACTTCAACAAATTGGTTTACAGTTAACTTGCTATGTTGTATATAAAAGAAACACAAATCATTGAATCGCATTAGACCATTAGCATCATGCTAAAAAAATGCAATTAAAAAAAAAAGAGCTAATGTTCCTATTTAAAGATTAACCACTGTGTAGATACATCATGTGCTAAGACTGGACTGAGAAAAGTTGCTATTTTCTAGGTTAATATAGGAACTATACTATTGAAATCTACCCCTCACAGTCATTTCAAACAGCAATTATATAGATTATTAGTCCTATTATTTATTACATTACCCATAAATTGTATTTTATTAACTTTTACCCCCACTCCAACCATCACAGTAATGTAAACACAGTAATTATACAGAGTATTAATCATATTAC